>BGPR01018615.1:0-30578 GCA_013235015.1 Araneus ventricosus | reverse complement strand
TAAAACGTCACATGTGTTATCATGTTAAAGCTAAATTGTTAAAAAAACCACATTAAAACTGTTGTGATAATGTCCTCGTTTTTATATGGTTTGTTTTCAAATATTGTCAACATAGCCACCTTCATGGTTCTCTTAACAAAGCAATTTTAAATTTCAAATTGTGATAACTCGTGTTCTTTTAGTAACCTTGCATCTGTTCTGTTCATTGTCTACATAAATGCTCCTAATGCAGTCAAGTACCCATCCATATCATGTAGCATCCAATTGCACGTGCTGTTTAATTCAAACATGCTGATAAAATAATGAGAACATATCAACCTTGATCATTCAGCTTACTAGAATATTTCTTAATATACGTAATATTCTCAGAGAGCTTGGTTTTCAGATTCCGCTAAATTTTTAATGAAATAAAGTGTGAAAGCAAAATGTAATAGGATATTGCCTCAGTTTTCAACACTGAAAGAGAAACACGTAATTAGATATTTGTTTAAACAATGAAAACGATTTCAAATGGGTAGCAAAAATGAAAAGTATTGTTGTAAATTATGTCAAAAAATATTTTTAAAAATACATTAGAATGAAAGAAAAAAATTGTACAGGAACTTAATTTATATTATTGGAAAGGTAATTTTTTGCATTTAAAAAGACGTGAAAATAATTTTTATGCTGTAAAATTTTTGTAAGTTATTAAGGAAAAGCGCCAAAATTTCGTTTAATTTTTAATTAATTAAAACTCTGATTAAATTTCAAAAAAAGGCCTCCAAGGTGCATAATCCCACCCTCCAAAGTCTATTTGTGCTCTCCGTAGCTCTAGGTGCAGCAGTCGGGCCTGTACAGAGCCAATACAAACACACATACATTCTCCTTTATTATTAGTAGAAATAGAGAATAAACAAGATTGATAAAAGCGGTGTTCAATAAAGAAAGGTAATTTTTACTGTCGATTTTCTCATTTCGTATTAAATGCAAAGGAATTTGATACAATAATAATTTATTATGACAACTGTATTAATAAATTATACATAAAAATAATCGATATGCTGAGAAATATTGGGTAGGAAAGAAAAGAGAAAAAAAAACCATGTGTTAGAAGGGAAATGCTTGTAAATACTACTAAAATAAAGTAAAAAAATTGTAATTTGTTGTAAAGATGGTAGAAATGAAGCATCTTCGTAGAAGTTGGCTGAAAAGCGCGAAAATTTCTGTATAAAAAAGGAACGAGATAAGCCCAGAAACAAACACTGTAAAAAAATTTATATAGCGTAGGAAAGAATATAACTAATTTTAAAAGCGGTAATAATCAATCATGCTTCGTAGAAAATAATCAATAAGTAGAAGAATTTACATGGAAGAAAGGAATGAGAAAAACCCATGCACGAGAATAGAAGCACCTGCAAAAATTATTCATACATCGTAGGAAAGAAAGTCACCAAGATTGTAAATTTTAGCAGAGCAGAAATGGAGTAAGAAAGAATTATGTGTCTCCACGTGTGATACACAAGACATATTTTATGCATATTTTTCACGTACCAAATAATATACATTTCCTTGGAGACTTCAACTTGAAAACTTATGAATTATTTTATGAATAAATAAATATAACAGAAAAGAAATCCAGCTTCCGTAACCATTTCAATTTCATTCTTCTAGAGTATTCTATCACTTGTTGCTAGTCAAGGATTCAGAGAGGCGAAAAGTAAGTATAGTAAATAAAAGCAACTAAAAATATTTAAGAAATGTGCCAGATAATAAACATTACTTTTGGAGACTTCAATTTGAAGTCTAAACTATTTTATGAATAATAATAACTAAAAACAAATAATCGATCCAATTTCCTTAACTATTTTATATTTCTTTCCACAAGCGTATACTATCACCTGTTGCTAGTCGCGAATTCAGAGAGGTGGGGAAAAAAGTCGGAATCAACTCCTTCTGGAGCGAGGCAAAGTCAGAATACCGGGAAAGCCGGGAGCGAGCTTGGGACGCATGCGTTCCGACGGAAATTTCGAAAATAAAGCTCTCTGTTTTTCGCCCGAAACACACCATTCATCTTTTCGGCTATTTCTCTAGTTGGAACGGCCAGTGCGAATCTTTTCTCCCAGATTGTGAAAAATGAGACCGACGTAAATCAGTGTGACCGGTTTTATTTCGGATCGATAGCATCCGGTAAGTCAACGTACCGTTAGCCCATATCATTTTGACGTTCTGTGTGTACCCTCTTCGGGACGGAGGTGGAATATTTGAGGAGTAAACTCTTCATTTCGGAGATGGAGTTTTAGTTTTTCTATTAAATGAATTTATATTTCAGAAGAGTTTTGCAAATAATAAGTTTTGAAATGTATGATAATGGTGTAAGAATTGCTGAAAAGAGGATAGAAAGTTTAAAAAATGCTCAATTTATTTTGATGCTAGTATTTAGTAATAAATTTTATTAATTAATGTATTCAGAATTGACGGGACGGAGTATTTGGGGAGTAAATTCTTCATTTCGGAGATGGAGTTTGGAATTTTGTTTTCCTATTAAAGTTATTTATATTTCAGAAGTGTTTTGAAAATAATAAATTCTGAAATATACGATAATGGAGTAAGAATCAGAATTGCAGATTATTCACTTATTGTGAGATATTTTTGCAGTTGCTTCTTCGGAAACCTCTGTATGTTTTGGATTTCCTATTAAAGGAATTTAGATTTTAGAAACGTTTAGCAAATAATAAATTCTGAAATATAAGATAATGGAGTAAGAATTGTTAAAAAGTTAACTGAAATTAAAAGAAATACTCAATGTTATTTGGTAATAATATTTAACAATAAGTTTCATTTTCTTGATATATTCGGAAAGGCAGTTCATTCATTTTTAGTAAAACATTTTTGCAGTCGCTTCTTTGAAAAACTCAGTGTGGTTTTAAAATTGCCGTTTTTAATCCTGCAAACGTTTTAGAATGGAAACCACTTAATTTAGATTTTCATAAATGAAATGTTTAATATAATAATAACAAAATAAGGTGATGATTCATTATGAATTTTTAAGTAGTAACCTTTGAAACATCTGATAACCATTCAATGGAAAAAAAATCATTATAAAGACATTAGTAAGTGAAAAAATGCTCGATTTAAAATGATGTTAATGTTTAATAACAATTTTTCATTCTTTATTTGGAATCAGATATTTTTTATTAATGGTCAGTTCTTTTTTTTCTCTTTTGCAGTAATAAATTCAAAACTCTCTTTATGCTTTTATACTGATATGCTCCTTTACTTTTTTTCTTTCAAAATGTTTTAGAGTCAAATAATTGGATTTAGATTTTCAAATACATAAAATAATAATAAAATAGGTATTGGTTGATTGCGAATTTATAAGATTTCCAAAATAGGATTTGCATTCAATGGAAGAAGAAACATTTTTAAGACATCAGTAAGTAAGAAAAAATGCTCGATTAAAATTGTTGTTTAAATTTTTGTTGAAAATTGTTTCAAATTAATTTTCTCTTACTTTATTTGGAATTACAAATTTTCCATTTGTTGTACGATTACTTTATTTTTATCGTTACTTCGGAAACTCTCTATTTTTTTATTTTGGTCTGCCTTTTTTCTTGAAAAATGTTTAAGAGTGGGAGTAATCGGATTTAGATTTTTTAAAAAGAAGTATGCATAATAACAGCAAAAAAATAACGTTAGGACTCATTGCGAATTTTTGTTTTATATTTTTATAGCTACTATATGGCAAACTTATATGTGTATATTTTGATGTATTGTTTTATCATTTCAAGCCATTAATGATCAAATTTCAATACTTATTCTCCGGAATAATAGCATTAAATGTGTGTTCCTATAACTGTCTTATATGATCTACTAACTTTATTATATTTTAATATCTGTAGAAAAGCATTTTCAGAAGCGGAATTTCATTTATTAACTAAACGACACATTTTCCCCCTCTTCTAAGTGCTTAAATAATGGATTGAAGATAATGATTTTGCAAAATAACTACAAAGTTTTCAGTATATACTTTAGTGACTGACTTTAAATTTATTTTCGGAGGGTTTTATAGCTCTTATTCTATTTTGGGTATAGCATTTTATAAAACGATAAAGTGTGTCTGCTTTGTGAGATATTAAGTAAAATGTTTTCTTTTAGTTTATTTAGAATTACTTACCAAAACATTTATCGTTTTCTCATGCACTTATTGCATATTTTAACCTCGATCTGCATTTACTTCAGAAACTAGATTCTTTTACATTTTGATTTAAATTAAATCGTATCATCATCAATAAAACGCATAAAACATTTTTTAAATGCATAAGATTTATTTTCATTTTCTTAATTATTAAATGATAAATTTTATGTATAATAAGTGTGCAATCTTTTGTCCCTTTTTTAATATATTGCATTGGCACAATCGCAACCTCAAGTACTTGCTAGCATTGGAATATTGTTTCATGAGGTCAACATTAAACTATATGAGTTGTTAAAACAGTTTACGATATTTACTACATTTCATCAATTTTAAAATTTTCGTTTGTTGTTATTTTTGTTATAACTAAGGGAATTTATTCTCTCAATAATCTTTTCTAAGAAAAACTCTATTGTATTTAAACCTCACTAGAGATAATATAGACTAAAATACTTTAGAAATATTCATGATAAATGCTATGTTCGTGATAAATTCTATGATAATTTCTGACCTGCGAAAGTCTCAGTAAAGCAAAACTTCCAAAAGTAAAACGTTTTTCGCCAATTTTTTTAAGTACTATTTTCTACTAATTCTATTATTCCCATTACTCTTTAATTAACATAATGCATATTAGATTAAATAAATAATTCCATACATTTGCAATTTGCCATTATTTTACTGGTTTCTTAAAATCTTTGGACGAAACAAATTTATAGCAAACATTACCTCTAACAAAATATTGAAGTGTGCATTTTATTCTGATCCGATTCACCTGCCGTTATATTAGAAATTTTTATTTTTATTTTCCTTAATTTTTGCAGTTTTAACATATATTGCAGTCATCTCCTTTTTTGTGTGTTCTGGGTTATATTGGTTTGATTTAGGAGGCCTGCATGATAGGGTGGGCCGAAAACAAATTAAAATTTTTTTCTTGTCGCCGTACTGCGGAAAAGTTGCGAATGAGTGAGAAATTAAACGAAGGAAAAAAGTAAGGAAATTTATTGATGTCTTCCGTTCGCGCATCGGCCTTAAAAATCGTAAAAACTGACATAAATCGACTGTTTCTGAAAAAAACTTTAAATATTTATATTTCTCTTTATTTGTTTAATTTAGCATTAGCTGCTAAGTACTGATCTTAAGAGTATTAAAATGTATTTTATCATCGGTTCATAATTTCCAGTGGCAATAACAGCTAATATTTCATGTAACATACTATTAAGAGTAAAACTTTTTTGTTTCGATTTTTCAATAACAAAACGATTTCAAAATTATACACTATTCATACAAAATTATCATTGTAATATTAACCCTCTCCAGCTGAAATTGTTTCTTTTTTTCGAAAAATAAATTAGATATTGGAAAAACAATTGAGATTCTTATACCTCATGTTTAAAGTTATTTATTTCATCCATAATAATTACTCAATTAATCAATAAATTAATTAATTTCACCCAGATTAATTAATCAAAATTATCCATTCATTATACATTCGTATCCATCTAGGAACTTGTAAATACAATATGGATGCAAATGATGACATCTTTTCTTTATTATTTGGCATTTCCCAGCCGGAAAGGGTTAGCGAGCTTACAAAACAAAATTAACCCTCCGACTGCTGATATTTTTAAATCACTATGTAGGTGCAACGTTTGTAGACACGTTCAAATACCGTTGAACTAAGCGAAATCTTATTTACAAGCAACGCTTTATTTTTATAATACGCTTCAACGCTATAATAGTACTAAGTAGACATATTAGCTTCCAAAAATCATAGGATGTAGCAGAAAATAGACTTGCTTCCTACCCTCGGAAATCGTGGGATAAGCTGTTAGAGGGTTAAATCTCGAAATAATTTTAAAATAAGGATGTTGACAGTTCTGGCAAAAAATTTATCCCTTTTCATTGAGCAGACTGATTCAAGTGGAATCAGTTTCCCTATGCCGTTTAGGCAGACCTTGGAGGCTCATTGGCAGAACACCAGTTTTGAAATGAGTCTCAGTCCCACTGAGCACTGCGTTCGGGAGACTTAAGCGCTCTTATTTGTTGAGGGACCTCTCGTGGGAGGTGCCACGAGCATGCAGATGACGAGTCAGTCGACTCTTTACTGAGGTTCTCGCTTCTTCTAGGGGAAACTAAGATGGTGTTTAGCAGTTAACAGTCCATCGCCTATGACGGGACGCACACCTCCAGAGGGAGGAAGCTTCGCATAGTCTGCTCGTAATGGGGGCTATTTTGAGAAGGTCTCAGTACGTTATTTTTATCTGCAGAAGTTCGGTCATTCAGTTTTTCCGAGCGCTCCGGATGGCGGATAAATTCTTTATGGTTTCATTATTGTGGTGTAGAAATCTGCATTGAGGTGTCGGTTGCGGCGTCAACTGATTGACCATCAAGATTGGGATGCCATCTACATGTTTCTCTCAGTGTTGCCTAAAAGAGGAATATCAATCTCAAATATCCCATCTTAAACTAAGTTTGAAATTAATTTGCGGAATATTGACCAATTTTTCAAATGTTATGATTTTCAAATGAAACACTTCTATTCGTCTCTCTTATGTTTGTGTTGTTCTTGTATTTGCTCCTATATTTGCCCATATTTTAAACTAACAATGCTTTAGCTGGTATCCTAAAGTAGATTTTTTTCAGAAATCATTTAAAAATTCAATTGTAAAAATCGTTATTAATAAATATAATACCAAAGAACTAATTAAAATGGAAAAAAATAAATTGGCATTGCTCTTACCTCAAGTTTCTTGGAAATTATAAAGGTGTGATATCCGACTAACCCTAAATATGCCAAACATGACGAAAACAGTTGAGGTATATAACATGAAAAATGCTTATATATTATTTTTTATAATATTTTTTTTATTAATTTGTTAGAAAGGTTTGATTCCTTACCCTTCCTGTTTCTCCTCCTGAATTGCTCTTCTTTTTCTTTTTCGAATACAGATGGCGCCATGGTTCTAGTCCTTCTTTACAAAGAAAAAAAGGGGAATTACTTATTTAGGCTGGAAGTTCGCGTTGGTTTGTAATAAAAGTGAGGACATTTTATCTCTCTTCTTAGCGTGGGGTAAGTTTATTTTTATGAAGGTTGTTTTTCAGCCTGATGGCTAATATTTGTGTTTCAATCTTATTAGCGTTTTTATGTTTGTGTTTGGTTTTCCTTTTCCTTTTAAAATAATGTTTATTAAATGGTACCGATCTCCTTTGTGGTTTGTTGGAAAATTTCGGGATAAGAGAAGCTGTTTTTGGCGTAATGCAAGTTTCTTACAGAAGAGTTTCAAAATTATTTGAATCCATTTCAAATTTAGTCCTTAGCCCTTGACAAAGTGGACTAGAATGGATTCCTTGTTTGTTTCATTCTAATCTCTCAGAGTATTTTTCTCAGTTATTTTCTTTCTTTGAATGATTTTGATTTCCATTGTTTTGTTTCGATTTTGTTTTTTGTTATGCAGGTGCAATTGCGCGCTACTTAAACATTGTATAAATTTTATTGTTTAAATTTTGTTGCTTCCGTTAAAAGTTTAAGTTAAAATGTTTATAAATTTATTTATTCTACTTTTTTTAGTCGATTGTTTTTATGCTTATATAATATAATGTTCTGGATTTGTTATCACTAAACTTACTCTAAAGATATCCACAATAGCATTTTTCCATGATGGTTTGTGACTTACGCCTTCTATTTTGTTCATATGATGATTTTCTGTGATAACTTTAAATTCTGGTTAAGACATTGAACTGAGGAACATGAATAGAAGGAAAAAGGTTGTAGGTTAGATCCTCCTAGTTTTTCTCTTAAAGAGCATGATTTGAAAGCTCGTAAACTGACATATGCTCTAGCAAGAGATGCTGGAGATTTTCCATCAAGCGAGGCACAAATGGGACACAATTCCCCCTGAGAGTTATCCAGGAAAGCAAACTACCCCCTACTGGAGTTAAGTCAGACTTCTTAACAGACCTTAGATATACACCAAAAATCCCCTGAATATGTCGACCTGGTGCACATAAAATGTGACGTTTAGAGTCACACTCTCCCACTGGTGCGACGCGGAAGTTTCGAGACTAGGTTACAGACTCAAATGTAATCCTCTTAATCCGATCACGGTCCCGTTCCATTCCATAACCCAAGAGGTCTACTCAACCCAATTGTTGTAGAGTCTTTTGATGAACCCCGGGAAAGAGAAACGTGAGCACGAATTAGGGTTTCGGGCATCAATCGCAAAATAAACATCGTGTTACTTCAGAACGGCACATTTATGTAACGAAATTAAGCTTAACCAAGGTCGTTTTAACCAACATAAAATGTCAAACGTCCAAATAATCCCAAGTCCTTGACTCAAGAATTTCCGTAGATATCCTAAATCAAGTAAGATTTAAACCACCACCAAATACCGAAGTAACTGGAATTCATTCATAACTCGTTAAATTTTTAAGCTATCGCGTTCCCGCACGCGGTCAGATAAACATACACAGAAACACAATCCCAAAAGCGTTGTCATCCGATTTCTGATGGATTAAACTGGCAATATTCATCAAAATCTTGAAATTCCTGTTTGGAACCTTCCTATCTTGAAGTTCCTGTTCTCTTTATTTCCTCTTTGAGAAATATATCTAAAATATCCCAGTCGGCAAGCCGGAAGGCAGATAGATAGATTCCTTTTGTTTGGAGATATGTGGAGAAGAACATTTCGTCCTCTATTTTCAATATTACAGGAGCTTCAAGAATTAAAGAGGGTGGAAAAGGCTTCAAATGACGAGATGTTTCAAAACAGGTGTAACATGCATAGGTTAAGAGGCAGTTTTAATTTAGGGGGGCAGAAAATCATATTTCATCTCCTCTTTGTGTGTTCTGGGTTGTACTGGTTTGATTTAGGAGTCCTGCATAAGCGATTTCGCCTAGTTCCAAAAAGTCACCAAAAATGCTAACATTTATTGTAATGGTTGCAACTGACCACTATCGTCAATGGGGACTAAACCTCTTTTTGTCATTAAAAGAGTCGTGGAAAAGCTTCCCTTTTTACTCACTCAACTTCTTTTAATACGTGCACTATAGATTTAGTTCATTTTTGTATGTTTTACTCGTTCGTTAAAGTTTTTTTTAATACTGGATATGACTTGTTGATGATCCTCACGATTTCAAAATATCAAGTCTATTGCGGTTCCTAAAAGCTCTGACCAAATAATCTTAAGAAAATAAAATAAATTATTGTCATCGAGTGGTAACTTCTGCGTATTGACTCGAATGGAACTTCAAGAAAATGTATTTCTTTGGCTACGCTAATGCATATGAAAATGGCGGAATAAATAATATGAACAGAAGCTACTGTCCTCCCAAGCATCCTCTTGGTAGGTCTTCTAATGCGGATGCACTTGTTTTATTTGCAGACCCCCATCAACTCTCTGCTCAAATATCAACATGTTGTCACATGGTAATAAAAGAGTGTCTCCACTTTCCCCAAGACGTCCACACTGTAATTTGTTTCTAAAGACGTTTTATAAATTCATTTCCCAAGCAATTTTATAGATGTCACCGACCATTTATTCATAGCAACAGAATCTAGGCATGGAAATCTTACGCTTAGACCTATATGAAAACGAATTCATAAATCATCAAAATCTCTATTATAACAACATCTTGGTATTATCCGAAACCCAAAAATTCTGAAAAGATAATCAGCTCAGAATTTAAAAAATCAACTTTTAAGTGGTTTTAAGTTGAAACGACATTTTGCCTAGTTTTGCAATATGAAGAGGAGCTCTTTGTTATCTCTTATCGCAAGATTTTGGTCCTTTGTCATGATAAATTTTAATGGCAGTTGAAGCAACAAAGTATCGATGGTTTAAAGAGTTATATCATCATAAATGTCTGTTTACTCAATAAATGTTATTTTAGTCATCCTTCAAAAGTAAGAGTTTCTAGTTTTTTGGCAGTCATGTTAAAATATTTTTTTTTTTAATCTGTGAATTTTTTGTCATTAGAATCGTGTTTCCTCTCTTTATTGAAAGTACCGTTTTTCGATGTTTAAGAAGAGAACACTGCATTTTTCTATCCTGTCTTTAAAATGGAGTTTATTTTATTTTCTTTATACTACAGATTTTCTATATACAACAGATTTTACCCCCACCCACCCACATTTAAGAAGAAGAAAAAGACTCTTAGGAACAATTTGTGACTTTTTATATAAGTTTAATGCCTCTATCTATCTTCAAGAAATCTCAGTTTTATATATAGCATTTTATCAACATCTGAAATTATCTCTTTTCGGTTTTTTTTTTTAATCGCTTAACAAATTAGAAACTGGTTTAAAGGTAAAGTCTTTCCTTTGTCACCAGATAATGGTGTGTTCGAAATAAGATTCTAATAAATGATTCGCCATGCAATTAGGGATGGTGTACGCTAAATCTTGAAGAATCAAAAGGTATTCCGTTCGTGTGGTGTTGAAGGTTTTCTAGGAGTTGTTGGTTGAAATGTTGCCTCCGTCATCTGGACACGAATTCAAATTGTAATGACCAACCCAAAATTAACACTAGTTCCACTTCGAAAAAGGACTTTAACAAAATACATACTGAAGTAAGAATTGTACATTTAAAATATAATTCAATTGACCACATATAACAAAATGTTGATATTTTGCAACAGATAAAATTATTAATAACTAGTTTTGTGACAAGTGATAGCGTTTAACGCCAAGAGCAAGCGTGTGTGAATCACCAGTAGAAGCAGCGCCACCTTCTGGTGTCAACTGTGATGAATCTGTCTCAGCTGAGGCCAAACTCCTGAAACTAAAATTTGTTAATTTTTAATTGGTAATCGAAATGTTTCCTATTTTAAGTGCAATCTGTATCTTGTGAAAGTTAACGTAATAAATTTAATTATTTCTAAAACCTTACTGGTGTCATATTTTTCTAATTAGTTTCAAAATTCAGGCGAAAAATAGTAAGAAAGAAGTTGATAATTACGAATTAAAATATACGCAATATAAAACTAATTACAGGGATAGAAATCAGATTTTAAAATATTTAATTTTATTTGTGAACTGTTTTTAACGTTTAAATCTGATAAAGAATTAGAAATCAAAGATGGAGGCAGAAAATAAGGAAAGATGGCTTCATAAATTTAGAAGCTATCCAAACCATTTATACATCTCCAATTCATTGTGAAAATTTTCTTCTTACCTTTATATTCTCTTTTTTTAAACGTTCTTAATCAGTTTAATACAATTAAGCACTTCTATGATATTGCTACAGGTTTGTTTTAAATCTTTTTCAGCTCTTACACTTTAAATAAATTATTGTTAATCTTGGTTCGTTTATGTTTGTAACTGTTAAAAGCGTTTGAAAGAGTGCGCTTTCTGCTGGATTACCAGATTTTATCAAAGCAAGGATTTTTCGAAGATTAACGAGATTAAGAGTTTTCTAATTCAACCGTTCAGCTTGGTACTTTTTCCTTCGTTTTAAGTGGAATCTTTCAGTTTTTCTCTTTCAATCCTCTTATTCAAGTGGTATTTGGACCTGTGAGTGGTAAAGACATATTCTGTGACGCATAGATCATGTCACCAGCTTATTGGATTAAAGCATGACATTTCAGAGAAACCTAAATTGGAGGAAGAAAGTTATGGGAGTCTAGCTGATCAGCATTATTGAAAGACTGGCAGACCGATGTGAGATTTAGCAACGAATTTACTTGCTTCGGTCTGGCTGGTAGGTTTTCGGGTTTTCCTTCCAAGAGAAACAAAAATGCGGATCGTTCTCTCCTGAATGTTCTTTAGGAGGGGTAAAATTCTCCATGTTCTACTTTGAGAGCTCTAGGTTGCTTTGACCAAAGAATAATACCATACTTCCCTTTTACCATGAGTCATTGACTTCCACTTTATCTTGAGTCATGAATTGGTCTTCGGGCATGGCTATACGAAGTTTAGTTTAGTTATATTAACATTCCGTTTTGAAGCAACACGGCGGCTGTTTTGGGGCGGACCTCAGAATTTTGAACCACGGTCAGATGACAACGGCGGCGCCTGAGCTGACACCCCCTCCCCAAAATTCCGTCCAATACCAGATGAAGGACCTTTGGCTCTCTACATGTGATTTAATGAGCAACAGGTCGATATACACGGCGCATCTTTAGTGGAATTGGATTTCGAACCTGGAACCTTCCTGCCCCGAAGCCGAGATCTTACACCAGGCCACAGCGGCCCCATGACGAAACGAAAGCCATATAATTTATGATTTCAATCACCATCATAGTAGATAATATTTTAGCCGTTTCGTGTGCCTATTCACTGATGAAACAATGCACGCTTCAGTGGTCGGTTTTAATATTATTAATTATTTAATTTTTAGTAATATTATTAGCATAATTTTAGCATGTAACATTTTTCTTTGCTTTAATAATTTTTCTTTAACATTTAGGCTGGTACTTATACTGTGCCCCTGGACCATTATAATTTCGCAGTATAAACCTTTAGTTGTATGTCAGAATACGAGAGAAATTTTAAAAAATTTACACTAAAATACTTATTATTTCAAAATTATTTTCTGGCTCCACGCTATTCCCTAGTTTAATTGTTTACCAAATCCATTACAGTACTGATCAAATGAAAGTTTTATAATCAGGTGGGAAACGTTTCTTCTACAGAAATGAAAAAAATATTGAAAAAGGTAATAATTTGCACAAAATCTGATTGTTGGCTGCTGGATTTCGGATTCTTTTTTCTAATGTGTATAAATTTATACAGATTATCTTTCGAAATAAGTAAATGTGGATAGGCGCGTGAATGAATTCGTTTTATTAAATTTTAGTATGAAACTTTTTTGAATAAAGATGTAAAAAAATCGAATTTTATAATTCTAGTTACTCTGCTACTGTGTAACGATTACATAGATCCACCTAAGTCGATTATTTTGACTCTCCAAAATGTCAATACCCTGAATGCTTTTAATTTGAAAACTATCGTATCTCTCGCTAAATAATATTGAGGCCGCGATGGCTTAGTGATATGGTATCAGCTTCAGTACTGGAGGGTTTCCAGGTTCGAAACCCGATGTCATTGAAGATCCGCCCTGTATTTGGGCCTTGCGCGCTGTAAATCAGATGTAGGTCAAACACCCTCTCCCTGGCGTGGAGCACACGCTTAGAGAGGGAGGCACCATCTCAGGTGCCGCCACCTGACTGCGGCTCAAAATTACGAGATCCATCTCAGAATAGCCCTCGTGTTGCTTCGAAATGGAACGATAATATAACTAAGCTAAAATTTTATGTCCGGAAGACATATTCCTTTTTGTCTAGGTTAGCAAGTTACATGCAATCGTTATTCAAAACCAATTATTACAGCAGCTTGGAAAGATAGTTGAATTGATTAAGGCCTAGCAACACGAAGTTATTTTTGGACGAACCTCGCACTTTTGAACCTTGTACAGATGACGAGGATGACACCTAAATCGACTTCCCTCTCCAAAATTCCGCACCACACCAACGGGAGGACTTCTGACTCTCGACAGATTTAGAATGCCCCAGTATCGTATACACGATGGATCTTCCGTGGAATCAAGTACCAAACCCGAAACCCTCGTGCCTCGAGGCGCAACCGTATTCTCATACCTTGGGCTAATAGATAACAACAATAACGAATATTGCGACGTTTCCATCTGTGAGTAGGGATTTCTACTCTTAACTTCTAAGGAGTGTCAACTATCAAAAAATGTTGAGTATACTAGTTGTTCATTAAGATGAGGCAAATATTCGTCCAATTTGAATAATCATTCTATCTTCAAAAGTAGAGGAGTTATAGATAAATGAAAATTTAAACCCTCCCACACGATTTCCTTCCAATTTGAGATGGATGACCCATATGAGATCTCAAAGATTTCCTTTATATCCGATCAACATTACCCTAGTCATCTTCTCCGCAAGTCAACATAGCCAAAGTATTATATATACTTATTTATATACAGAGTGTCCCAAAAAAGTGGAACAACCGTTTATTTCCTGACATATTTATTTTAGACATATACTTCCAATTACAAATTTCATCAAATAAGGTAAGAATTTCTATCAAAATACATTGATATCCAAGGGAATTGATAATAAAAAGGTACAAAAATTAAATTTTTATACTGCCGCCATAGAGCACAAATGTCAATCAATAAAATGTTTCTTTTACATTCATCTGTTCACATACAAAGTTGCTTTTTTCTATCTACAAAACTTACAGATACATAAGATCAATTTGTTGACTTAGATCACTTTTCCATACATCTCACTCCTGTTTGATGCAGTCTTTCGATGTACATTTTAGGGATAATATACATATTTAAAAAAATATTTCAAGGACGGAATCAGGAAAATACAATGTATTTGATCACTCTTGTTAAATCTAACAGCTAGTCAAATATTACATTAGTTGAAATATTTACAAAAATAGGTTCATCTTCAAAAAATATTCATGGTGACATATCAGCAGTGAGGCTCATATTCACAGAAACAAGTAGTGCTATAAAAATATTTCTTGAATACAATTTAAATGCAAATTTTCAAAAATAACTTTAATTTCAAATAGTTCAAACTTGTGGTTGTAATTATCTGAATTGTATTTTATATAATTACAGAACTTTTTTCAGAGAGTCCGTTTTAATAATAGAAATCGAATATGTAGGAACCATCCAAGTTCCCGTTGAGGCAACATGAAGGTGAATCCAAAATCTGAAAACAGCCAATGAAAAAAAATTCAAGAGTGTGATAGAAAGGAAAAAAAGAATATTAGTTGATTTTATAGCGCAAAACTGGAGCATCTGAAAATCAATTTCTGTCTAAGTTCTAAGACAGAAAGAATAGCTATTCGCCTTCGTCCATTACGCCACTTAGTCACACACAATGAGCGATTTTAGTGCTTTCCAAATCTATTTGGTTTTGCAGCCCCATCCTGTGTCTGGTACTTGTTCATTCATTTTCTGTCTTCTTTTCTTTTTTCTAACTTTTTTTCGTTAACTATCGAACTCTCAGAGGAGAGAAGTAAGCAAATGAAAACAAAAATAAGAATTTTTAAAATAATTTTAGTGTGCTCTGCAACTCTGCAGACCTAAATGACGAATCACCACTGCTCTTAGGTAAAGCTGAACAATACGCACAATGCGAAGAGCAAATAATTCGTTATTCTTGTTCAATAACAGGCTATGCTCCTGTTATACCTTAAGCAGTGTTTCCATGTTGAATAAACTTGCACTGATGGAACAAACATATCCATATAAATTTGTGAGCAGCCCCTTGAAATTTAAAAATTAACATATCTCTGTAAGTTTTGCAGATAGAATCGTGAAACTCAGTTTATACATAGATGGGTGTAAGAGGAACATTTCACTTATTGACACTTTTGCTCTACAGGGAACGCGTAAAAATTTAATTTTTTAAACTTTTTATATTCAATTTCCTCAGAAGCCAAAGTGTTTTCACATAAATTCCTACCTTTTCTGGTGAAACGTTGTAATTGGAAGTATATGTCTAAATGCAATATTTAATAAAATAAATGCTTGTTCCACTTTTTGGGGGCACCCTGTATATATAATAGTTTCTAGGGACCATGATCTGAAAAGATCTTAAGACATTTCCCGGAAGTCGTGTCGTGATAACCATGGGAATAGGTAGATTCTTTAAAAGTGATTTACCTATTTGACATTTCATAAGAAACAAAACTTCAGTGCAGCATAACATATTAGGTGTATAGCATACAGTTATCTGCTATAGTACACTGAAGAGCCAAAAAAACTGGTACACCTTCTTAATATCGTGTCGGGGCCCCACGAGCACGCAGAAATGACGCAAAATGCCGCGGCATGGACTCCACTGGTGTCTGAAGGTATCCTGGAGGAAATTCACCCCATGAATCCTGCAGGGCAGTCAACAAATCCATAGGAGTGCGAGGTGGTGGAGATCTCTTCTCAACAGAATGTAGCAAGGCATCCCGCATATCTTCAATAATGTTAATCTCTGGGGATTTAGGTGGCCAATGTAAGTGTCTAAAGTCAGAAGAGTGTTCCTGCAGCCACTCTTGGTAACAACTCTCGAAGCGTGGGGTGTCGCATTGTCCTGCTGGAATTGTCCCAATCCGTCGGAATGTACAATGGACATTAATGAGTGTAGGTGATCGGACAGGATGCTTAAGTACCTGTCACCTGTCAGAGTCGTCTCTAGACGTATCAGGGGTTCCATATCACGCCAACTGCACACATCCCATACCATCACAGAGGCTCCACCAGATTGAATAGTCCCCTATTGACAAACAGGGTCTATGGATTAATAATGTTGTCTCCATACTCGTACACGTGCATCCGTCCGATACAATTGGAAACGAGACTCGTCAGACCAGGTAACGTGTTTCCAGTCGTCAACAGTCCAATGGTAGTGTTGTCGGACCCAGGAGAGGAGTAAAGATTTGTGCAGTGGAGTCAACAACGGTACACGAGTGGGCCTTCGGCTCTGAGAGCCCCTATTAATGACGGTAAGTTGAACAGTTCGCACGCTGACACTTGTAGATGCCCCATCATTGAAATCCACGGCAATTTGAGGAATTATTGTACGTCTGTCTCGTTTAAGGATTCGCGTCTGACGTCAATGGTCCAGTTCTTTCAAGGTCTTTTTTCCGGCCGCACCGATGGCGGAAATTTGATGTTTTACCGGATACCCGATATTCACGGTACACTCGTACACTAGTACTATGTTATATATATCATCTATTTTTATATATTATACATAAAAAGGTTTATGTCATTAATATTAATTATTTTCTATATATTTGATTATTATGTATTTATATTTTTTATTTCTAAATCACAATGGACGTCGAATTACTT
The DNA here is from genome assembly GCA_013235015.1 of Araneus ventricosus. Lineage (NCBI taxonomy): Eukaryota > Metazoa > Arthropoda > Arachnida > Araneae > Araneidae > Araneus > Araneus ventricosus. Next base: position 13,564 of record BGPR01018615.1, on the reverse strand, counting down.
CCTTGTCTTAAAACGTAGTCCCATGTCCATCTAACCGGTTCGGTTGCTGTAATGGTATCAGGCTCGCTGGCATGGGGCTTAAAACGTAAGAGCACCATAAATGCTATACAACATTTACTCAAATATTTACCATATTTTTTTTATTTCAATGTCATTTTCTACAAATTATTAACATTCTTCATATTTTATCATGGTTTTCTTAATAGGTTACATAAAAAAATTCCTCACTTTCACTATTATATTATTAAAAAATAATAAATTATAGCGTTGAATTTCTGTATTTCCGAAACAAGAGCCAGTGAAGATTTCTCATAGACATATTCGTGTTCAGTGGAATAAATTCATACCGAAGGCATTATTTCACTTCAATTAGCAATTTCATTGTTGCACAGTGTAATCAGAGTGAATGCCGCTGACAATTATGGTGTTCCCTGTAATTTAGTTCTGTCAAATTACAAAAAAGCAATTATCAAACAAGTAAAGGAACCATAAAAGGAAAGGTGTATACTACGGTGGGTCACTGTTCTATCGAGAGAAAAAAAATTCCTGATTTATATCAGGCGCAACAAGAACAGGGTGCCAAATGATGTTCTCAGCTCACATATGAAATTTGGTAATAATGGGATATCATCTTCTGCCTCCGGATTGACTTTAATTTAATTTTAACTCTCACAGTCTTCACCTACCTACCCAAAATAGTATACGGCGCATGAAAGCCGGAAGGAAATATTCACAAAACAAACATGTCAAAACATATAAAAACGCAGTGTCAAAAATGAAGAACATACACCATATATGTCAACATTCAGAAAAATTTAGAAAAATGCTGACAAAAAATTACAACTAAAACTAAATATAAATTAATAAAGATTACAAAATAGATTACGAACTAAAATTTCAGAACGAAATTTAAAAAAGAGGAAAGTCCAAATAAGAAAATACAAATAAATAAATTGTGGGATAAAGTAAAAGTAAATAAACATAGATAAAGATTTATTAAACAGTTGCACTCTCTGAAATTCCAGAGTTAAGAGCTTGTTAAGAATAATCCTTGAAAAGTTTTGGAAAAATCCTTGAAGCAAAGAAAAGTTTTTAATGGAGCCTTCCAACCAAAATTCGGGGTTTCTCTTTCATGATTCCAAATCCCACACTCCTAGAGAAGATGCTTAGCATCTCGCTTGTCTCCTCCACAGTTTCACTTCTCACACTTGCCAAAGAATTTATTTTGGTATGTTTTGAAGATTCCATGTCCAGTAAAATTCTAGTTAAGTAAAAAGTCCCCTTTTAATCTCTTTAGGTCTACTTTGTCAAAATAATTTCCTCGTAACTCTACCTTTTGTAGAATTATACCATCTTTCCTGCCAAATTTCCATAGCTTTTTCTTTTTCCTCGAGATATTTTGAATCGAAAAAGTTGAAATCTACGTGCAATTTTTTGGTTGCCATCTTGGCAAGTTCAGCGGCTCTCTCATTTCTTGTTTATCCCATGTGGACTTTAACTCAACGTACTTTAATTCCTTTATCATATTTGATTATTTTACTTTTAATATTGTTCAAGAGTTTCCTTTTTTCATTCAGATGCCATAAGTGCTGATCTCAAATCTGAAGCTATTGTACAATTATCTTATTGTTGCTCGATAATATATTAAACAGCAAGCTTCATGACTATAACTTCAACCATAAAGACCGAACACTTTTCTGAAAGTCTATATAATCTAATTTTAAATTCTTTCCCATTAGTAAAACTTACAAAGCTGCAACCAACCTTGTTATCCATTTTTGATCCGTCTTTATAAATAATCATCTCATCTTCATTTTCCGGATGTTCCCAATTAAGCCTTTGAACTTCCCATTTGTTAATCCTGCCTTCAAATTCGAAATTTATATTATCCTTCGCTTCACTCAATTTGTGACTGTGAATCTTCTTGCTCACTTCAACAAGAATTTCCGGTTTTAAGTCGAATGGAAGACATCCTTAAAACTTGTAGTGCCTCATTTGAAACCGCATATGATTTGGTAATTGAAAGGAGACCATACATTTGAATTTTTATCATTTTATTGTTTATTTTAGCTTTATCTTGATACCATACTTCCGCTTCATAAAGAATAATCCTTCTAATCATCGTTAAATTCTTAATCCCTAAGTCGCTCTTACAATTCTTCTCAATTTTTCATGAATTTTCAAGATTTTTTCTTGGATCTTATTAAAATGCAGAATGAAGAAAATTTTGTATCAAATGTAATTCCTAGGTTTTACTTTTTTAGTGTACCCAATTCTTCCAACATTGAAATGAATACCTGAGAACAGCGTGATATCCTTTTTGCATTTGAACGTGATAAATTGTGACTTCTTATTGCTAAAATATTAAATCCGTTAGTCCTATTTTCAAATTTAACCATAGTATCTCTGCTCATATTTTTTAATTTATTGGACGCAGATGCTTTTAAAAGAATAACAAAGTCATCTGCAAAGGCCTGCACCAATTGAACATCACGCTGATCGTGGGACATCAAAGCCATATTGGCTACTAATGGCCAAAGCACTGGTCCACAGCTCTAGGCCTGGGAAACTCCTTTGTTGTAGTACCACTTTCTCCCTTCAGTAAGAATTACAGATCTGCCCGTCAAAAAACTTTTTAAGATGTTCACAAGATTTTTTAGGAATTTCTTTTTTCTTAAGAATATTAATAATATCCTTTCATTTTACTGCGTATAAAGCATTTTTGATGTCCAAAGATGCATGTAACCTTATTTTACTGTTTCGCATTCTTGATGGAATCACACACATTCTTCAGGGGCACTATTATGCTCCTCTTTTCTATAAATCCGAATTGTCTCTCATCCAGTTTTCCATTCTCCTCAAGGAATGTTATCAGTCTTTTGGTAATGAGTTCATCCAGTACTTTCCCCTAAACGGCCAGGAAACAAATTGGGCCACAAACCTCATAGTTCGAAGGGTCCTTACCCCATTTTATAATAAGGGCAATTCTTGCTTCTTTCCACCCTTTGGGTAAGAAGCCCAATCTTAAACATAGATTTAAAATTTTTGTAAACCACTCTTTATTAACATGGAAAATTTCTTAAATAAATTCTAATGTCCAATCATCTTTCCCATGAGCTTTTCCTTAACCATGTTGCTTAAGCAGCGTTCGACCTCATTCAGGCCGAAGTACATATAATTTGTTTCATAGTTTTCAACGTCTGTCGAGTCCTCTTTTTCAACCCATGAAAGTTGTCTCTTGAGTATAAAAAGTCCCGGCCTCATTAAAGTTCTCTATATATGTATCATTATCCAGCTTTATCTTTTCAATAGTTAGTTCAATGTTACCCATTTTTAAAATGTTTTTAACCTGCTAACCTAAGTATAACCTTGCTTTCTAACCTAATTTATTCTTTTGTATGAGTCTATTAAAATAGTCCCTGAAACTGGATGTTTTAACCATTAGGATTTGCCTTTTTATTGCGAATAAAAATTCTTGAATTTTGATCTTCTTTGATTCTTTCCTCCATTTCATAAGTGCATTGAAAACGCCTGCGAAGAGCTCTGATTCCTCTTCTGAAAATTTCCAATCCCCGTGTCCGCCAGATGGCGCCCACTTTATCTTTTACTTCCTCTTTCTAACATATGCATTACAAATTTCTTCTAGTTTATCATGAAACTTCATTAACACTTCGTCAATGTTATTTCTGGTTACATTTTTTTACTAAATCTTTCAACTAAATTATTAAGCCTGATCCTAAAATCTGAAATTCTTAAATGGTTAAATTTCCGGATTTTTCCTTTTTTTAAAGTAAATGTGATTAGTCTGTGGTCGCTATTTGAGATTTCAGTACGAAACGTCCATTTCTCAACTTTTCTCTTTGAATATTCTTCACTATAACTAAATTTATTCAGTTTTCAGCATTTTCACAAGCATAGGTTGGAGGGCTTTCCATTGAATTTATAATTTCCAAATCCATTCTGTATACAAATTCCAATACTTTTCGTCCTCTTTCATGGACATCTCGTGGACTCCAAATAGAACTCTTTGCGTTGAAATCACCAATAATAATCAATCTCTTTCCTGTATGCTTTATGGATAATTTTTCAAGGAAAGAATTAGTTTCCACCATGTTTCCACTTGGAGGACAGTAAATACAAACAATGATATATCCTGTTGAGTTCCACTGAACATTTATGGCGACTATATTCCTTTCTTTAATAGGTGTAATAAATTTTAAAGAGCGTTTAATAATAATTGCCGTGCGTGGTACATCCTTTATTGAGACTTGTTTGTAAGTCGGTGGACAACCACTCACTGTTCCAAGATAGTAATATGATTCATTGACCCAATTATCTCTATTTTCTTACTTATTATGTCAACTTTAAGTTGGTTAGCAGCTGCTCTTGCGTGGTTTAGATTGATAAAACTACAGTCCAAAGATGCGTAATTGACCAAAAAATACATTATATTTTAAACTGATAGTTAATTATTTTTCTCAAGAATTCTATCTTTTTCTTAAATCTATTACAGCTTCTATCTCTACAATCATGTTTTATAACATAATCTGTTCTGAATTTTCCATTATTCTTCTTGCAATTAATACATGGCGCATCGAATTAGCATTTACTGCAAAATATCACTTCACCAACAATATTTTTGCAATCTTTAACAATATGCCCGAACTTAAAGGATCTAAGACATTGTTTCAGTTTTATGTATTCCTCAATGGTGAGCCAAGATTAATTTTACCTGACCTCATAATTTTGAAGATAGACCCTGGGTCCAAAAAAGAAATCCAATTTATAATATATTTTGTCTTTTGTCGGAATAGTCGGAATAGTCAGTTTAATATCCTCCTGTTCCAGAGCTCAGTATTCTGTTCCTTAATTTTTTGAATACAATCATCAGTGTCAATTTTATCATCAGCCCAAGAAATATTTTTGGATTAGCCTTGATTGGCTTCCTAACCTCAAGATCTTCGTTGAGTATTACATTCTTTTCAATTTCAGTCTGCAATTTATTGATATCTTTGTCATTAATACACTCAATTAGAATGCCCCCGTTATCAACATTTGTTAATTTTTTATCCCTACAGGATCGATCGCATTCTGTTATATTTCTTTAATATTCCCAATATTCTCTTCCTTCTTAGGAAAAATCAAAACACACTTGCTTCTCTCACTTCATCTACTATTAAATTTAAATTCCTGTCTTCCTGTTTCTGTCACTTCTACAAATAAGGCCACTGATGGAGTAGAAACTTTATACAATTTCTCATCTCTTGCGTATCTCTGTTCTTCTAGCAGGCCCTTAACCATATTAAAGATAGTTTGATGCCTTGAAGTAATAGAAAAGAAAGAGTCTATGATATCCCGCAACTTCTATATGTTGCCCTGATTAATTTTTGGAGCTATGGCGATTTTCTCAATAAAATCAAGTCCTTTCTCCTGAACCTCGAGAGCAGAGAACAAGAAATCTTCGATGGTCGCCATATCCAATACTAAATAAATTTCTTCACTTCTTCTTATATACCGCGTTAGCTAAGAGAAATAACGATTTAAAAAAATAAAAAAGCAAATCCTATTTGAAAAAAAGGACGCGCAAAACCGTCAATATTTATAAAAAAATCACTAAAACAACAAAATCTTTCGACAGCAATTATGTGACAGAAATTTATGTCAAAATGCAGTTATTTCAAAAGTTGGTATTTGTAAACAAATACAGGCTTAGCGAAGAAAAACGTAAAAACTGGCGATACTTCAAAATTCTGATGTTTAAAATTAAACTATCGACGAGCATGCAAAAATAAAATATGAGTGCAATAAAAACATATACCTTACATTTTTTAAAAAAATGTTCCATTTCTTCAGAAAGAACAAATCTAATTCATTAAGAGAAAAGCATTTTGATAACAGTAGTCGACCGTTAAACTTTTTCAAATGGAGTTGTTACTATCCACAAAAGTTCGAATTTGTGGCAAAGTTCAATAAGTCCAATGAAAAGTCCCATCGGATCTTGTAACACCTTGGGAAGAGATCTCAGCCGAGGACTGGAAGATGTCAGGGTTTACAGTTCGGACTTGGTAGAAAACAGACGACGCAGGGAGTTTGAAATAAAGAAATTTTCGACTTTTCGGATTGACTTGTAGAATGTCCAAACATAATGCACAATTTTGAAGATGCTACAAAATTGGAGTTATTATGGATACTATGGTTCGCAATCACTTGCATACTATCGTATATATAATCGTAGGATATACTATCGTCTGAACTCACATTTTACAGCAAAGATTCGGTCACGAGGGCAATTAGGGGGCCAACAGAAAGGGATGATTGCGAAAATGGTGTTTCAAACATCCCGTTTCACAGAAAGCTAATAACGAGATGTAACTTCCATAACTTGTTAAATTTGATGTGCATAATATTTACATGCATTTTCGTAAGCACAGAACAAATATTCGGTAAGATATAAAGGTTTGCTTTTTAAAAAATCCCAAATTTTTCCACATGTTTTTTGCTTTACAAAATACTTGACAACATGTAAATGAAGCATTATATTAAAATTTGAATATTACAGGAAATATGAGCATTTGTATTAAATAATTTTTTACTGCACACGTGTGAAACGTAGGGTAATTTTTTTTCTTAACTTCAGAGCCAAATATATATGGCAACTTATATAAAAATTCCAGTTCAATACCATTTAGATTTAGAAAGATATCGGCGTTTCAGGAAGAAGAATTTGTGTTTCTCGCAAAGAGAAGCAAAATGATACGGGTTTTTGCACAAACTGACATTTTTAAGTTTGAATCTCAGAACGGTAATCCTCGAACTGTAATTTAAATCATGTATTTAACTTATAAGTATACATGAGTATTCAGGATATTCAACTCTCATAAAATTTGTTACTGTTCGAAGATTCAAGCTTAAAAAATATCAGTTTGTGCAAGAACCCTCATCCTTTAGCTTCTCTTAAAGTATACCAAAATTCACCAAGTTTAATTATCAATATCTTTCTGAACACTAATGGTATTTTAATGGAATTTTCATATAAGTTGCCCTATATATCTGGCTCTGAAGCTATTAAAAAATTACGCTACGTTTCGTTTACCACATGCGTAGTAAAAAATTATTTATTATAAATGCTCATATTTCCTGTGTTATTCAAGTTTTTAATTCAAATTTTAATACAATGCTTCCTGCACATATTCTCAACCTTATATGTGGGCCATTTATTAATTTCATTATTATATTTCTATTTTATATGGCAGTTCAACTCATAGAACTTCATAAGTTCATAATATACTGCTTTTAACATCACTTGAACCACCAAACAACGCAAATTTTCATTCTGAACGAGTACGATCTATGATAAAAATTGCCCAAACGAGCGTATATGTAGAGTGTTGCTCGACTCTCCACCCACTCGACCACCCGTCAAACTTGCAATCATGTCGCATTCTCTTTCATGTACGAAGAAAGTATCGTTTATTAGTTGGAACCTTAATCGGAACTTATCTCGAGAAAAAACCAAAAAGGCTCGAAACTTTGATATCAATCCGGAGGGAGTTAGACTTATCATAATGTAATAATATTTCACAAATATTATTTTGAGAGCATTCAGCACCTTTTTATCGCTGTGCCCTGAAAAAAATAGAAAAATTTAAATGGCTCACCCTAGCGCGCACATAATCACAGAAATACAATAAACTGAACTTAAGATAGTGCATAATTAAGAAATAAAAAATGAGATCAATGTTGCTACCTACATTTTAGTATGAGCAGAATTCATGTATAAAAAATATGTTTAAAAAATACAACAATAAAATATATGGCCATATGGTTCGATTTTTTCTTTGAATATAACCTTTACAAAACCACAAGTAGAAATGATTTCAAAGTTGTAAAACTTCATTGTATAATTGCAATTAGGAAATAAATATCAGGACAACAATACTTTCGCTTATAATTATTCGTGATTTTGAAGGAATGTAAAGGATAAATATTGATTAGTTTTGATTAATGGCTTATTCAATCTTTTTATTAATGGAATGTCCTGACAAATTTACATTTGTCTTCTTAGATGACACGTCATTTCACAGAAAGATTATTACTTTCAAAGAAAATTTCCAAGTATGTTTAGGAAATGAGCTGTCCTTCTCACTTCCCGTTTCCTACTACTTTCTTTCTCTTCGAAGTGTAACATCTTTTAAATTCACTGTTTCTCTACAAACAGAATTCACTGCTGCCGCAAGTTTCACGAGTTATTGTTATAGATTTTGACATGGCGTAACATACCACTGCCTCCTGTCCCGTGTCTACAGGGAATTTGACTAAGAGAGTTGAATAATGCCTGACAGAAACAACAGAGGAAGATTAATATATTTTAGCCAAAGGCAGAACTTGGTTCCGAAGACACGTAGGAGAAACTATTTCTCTTCTGTCATTGAGTCCTGTGTCATTATTCAAATATTTTATTTTTACAAAAGCAGTGATATACCATGAAACAAGCTCTTTAAAGAGAAAAAAATAAAGCTTCTTTATTATGTTTTATTTTACGAAAAGTGAAATATGAGAAAGCAAGCATAAGCGTCTATATAAATAAGTTAAAGAATAAAATCTATTTTTTTATTTTCTCTATATTCATATATTTGCTTTATACACGAGAAACTGGAATGAAGAACGGCTTCGAACTGGAATTACCTCGAGTCTGATACATTCTTCATGATTTTATAATGATTTCTGTCACAGTAAAAGCTTTATTTCATGTAGTATTAAGAATTTATGTTATTGATAAATTTTGCACATTTGTTTTGCTTTCGCTGATAATAAAAATTAATTTACCATTAAATATCTGAAAGTGTATTTTATGCAAAAATTCGTCACTTAATAAGCAACGCCACCTATCTTAATTTTTTGAAATTTCAAATAGGAAGAAAACACTCAATTTTTCATAACCAATAACGAATATATCTGAATTTTTTTCTCATCTGGTAGGAACATAAGGCCTTATGCTTATATGAGATGTGAAAAAAATTCAGAAATATAAGCGACTGGTTTTGAAAAATTGAGTATTTTCTTCCTATTTGAAATTTCAAAAAATTGAGATCGGTGGTGTTGCTTGTTAAGCGACGAATTTCTCTTTCAACAATTTGAACTGGGAAAATGTGGAATCTCTGTATAGATATATTTAATATTTTTTTTATTTTAATCATATACTTCTATTTAAATGCAGTAATGAAAACATACAAGGGGATTTTTCAGAAGTCCGGAACAACTTTAAAAATCAATAATTTCCAAATGAATGGAGCTACGAGGGTAAGACGGAAAGAAGGCTCTTTCTGCACTTGTGCGAGTAATGGGCTGAGATACTAACGCCATTCTTGTGGCACTATGCGCAGATATTCATTAGGCACTAATAAGTGGAATTAAAAGGCTTGTTGCATTTAACTCGTCAGCCAGATCAATTAAAAGTTAACGCCAAAATAGAAAATTCTGGCAACTGTGAGGTTTCTTGGAATAGCAAGGTTTTTGTGTGAGGAAAAACCTTTCACTTATTAAGATTCATCACGAAAAATGCAATGTTTTAAGGATTCAGACAGAACATCCAAAACAAGCATCGAAGTATATCATAAATTCTAATTGGTCTTCTTGCACAATAATGCTCACTCGCACTATGCTAGACTCTAGAAAGCCATTCCGTTGAAATGTTTTTGATAATCATCTTACAGCCCAGATTCGGCTCCGAGTCACTACCACCTCTTCCGAAACATGCATCAACAGCTTTGTTCTCATCACTTCGACGATGGCAAGGAGTCCTTAGATGTTATTACAGGGTGGTTTTTTTTCTTGGCGGCAAATTTTTGATAAAGGAGTTTCAAACGTTTTAGTGCCAGTGCCTCAAGTTGAATGATGATTATATCGAAAAGTTATGTACCGCTGTAGCTTTCTAATTTGAATTATAAAAGTTCTTTATTCACGACTGCCTATGATTGATTACCAACCTGTGAGCGAACTTCCTGAACTTCCCTCGTAGAATGATGCCGTTCGCATAGAAACGATAAAAATGAAACCATATATCTCTCTCTATATATTTTTCACGACACCAGAATTTATTGTTAATAGAGCTTAGATTTTGAACCACCGGATAATTCTGCATCTGTGGAGTGACGCGCTACATAAGATACGTCAATGATTAGAATAGCGGCTTAAAAACTTTAGATAGATACTAGAGGACATTAATCTCATTTTTATGCAATTTTATTTACGTGCAACTTGTTTCACTTTCATAAAAATGGAATTTATTAACTTATCTGCCATTCACTTCCTGATGTGATAGATTATTGAAATTTTGTACTCTTAAGTATTCTTAAGTATGACGATACACTATTTTAAAATTTTCAGAACTTAATTATCAATTAATCCTAAATCAAATTGCACTTTGGTTTCGTACCGGTGGTGCCACCTGGTAATGAGTTTGAATAACAATAGATTTCAAGATTAGAAAACTCAAAAAAAATTTTTTTTTAATTTCTGTAGCTTAGCACACTAATACAGGTGTGTCTTTAAAAACTTGTTTAAATAAATTTATTAATAAATTTCATCTAAATACAAAAAGTACTAAAGATTTCCTCTTTATTATGAAAATAAAACAGTAATTGTGTAAATTAATTTATCCATCCTAATATCAATGCTTGCGGAAAACGCTTATTGGAACCTCGCGTCTTGTAAACTAAAAACTAAATTTGTAGTGAAACTAAAAACATTTAAGAATTTTTTTTCTAATAGGGTACGATAGCGACATTTGAGAAATTAAAAGTCACAAAATCTATAAATTTATTCAAATTAACATGTAATAAATTAAAAAATTAATGCACAATACCCTCAATTTGCGTTGAATCTTCATAACAGCAAATACATCAGAACCCTGGGAATCTGAACCCCAGTAATCAGAAATTTCGGATAATGAGAATAACTTTTTTTTAATTTTCTGAAAAATAACAATTACGAATCAGAAATAAATCTAATGTTTATTCCTAACATAAAAGAAGTATTCGAATTCGCCTTTAAGAATGGACACAATTTCTTAATTAGAAGAAACAAATTCAGATGTCTTCTTTTTACCCTCAACTAGTTTGCTACTTTATCATGCAAATCGCCGCGTGCTCTTTCCTTGCGCCTTCACAGAGTACTCAGAGTCAATACTCTGATGCATTTTGTATATCAAGACTATTTTTCTGAATTTCCCGGATAATTCGAATTCCCCGGAATCCAACCAAAGGTCAACCCCAATTAGTTCGGATTCTCTGGATTCTATTGAAATGCATGCGAGCCATATTACGGCAAAGATTGTCCAGTCACCGGGAAAATTGAGCACTTGTAATGTCCCACATTTCCACCCCTCTCTCTAACACACAATATTATCCGCTGTTTTGAACTTATTTACGCTGTCTTATAAACGGAAAGAACTCCACACGTCCTAGTCCATATAGAGTCCTAAAATTGGTATTAAAACAAGCTCGATATACTCGTCGTAACAGTTGTTGTTCTTGTGAAAGGCCTTCAAAGAGATTATGCATTATGAAAGGATCGATGAATTGATCGTTAAAACCATTCGCTCAGCACGGTTACCTTTGTAAATGATAATGTTCTGTATTCCAGATGGAATAATTTCCAATTTCTTCGTTCTTCCATAACATGTGCATGTTAAATTAGCTTTTTAAGAATTTCTGAATTCATTTTAACTGCATTGCTTTTTTCCTTTCTGTAGGTGAGATGAAACTTACGTCAATGGCAAGATTGAATATTTTAGAAGTGCAAACATGCATTTAAAACAAAATCTTCCAAATAGAAGAATAACTGCTTAATTTTAGTTAGAAATAATTATTTAAGGAATAAAAAGGAATTTCAATTTCTAGTTTAATTGAGCTCAATTTTCAAATTTTATCACTACGAACTTCAGGATGATAAATATATAAGTAAACTGCATAGGATTCATTCCCAAAATGGTGCAAATATTTTTCAACGTCTTATCTGAAGTTATGATATAAAATGTAGAACCATATAAACCACATAAAGAAACAGTTATCTAAACTATTCAAATACAGAATTCAGTTCTCCTAAAATAAAGGCTGAACTCAGAACATTCAACAACGAGTTTTAGATGGGAAAGTGTCAAAATTTAGATTAAAGCGGGATTTTCTTTTGAAAGATGGATTAAAACCTCAGTATTACATATCAACGTGTTTCTACATAAGGAAATCTCAAGAAAAGAAATAAATTTCAGATTACTTGTACCACAATTTGAACTCAAAATCAAGGACTATGCTGCATTTAGATGAAAAAATTCCATCAATGAAGTTCCCAGTGCAATGCCAATTCCATCTATAATTCCAGTGCAATGCCATTTTAGATGAAAAATTCCCTTTGTTGAACTGAAAACCAAAGTTAACGCTGATATAAATGGAAAGGTATCCTCATAGAAGTGAAAAACAAAAGACAAAACTCCATTAAGATAAAAAAAATATCCATTCATAGAAGTAAAAACTAAAGGCTGCGCGGGAGCTTCATGGAAAAAACTAATACGACTAAAAATTTAGAATAGCTAAACTCTGACACAAAGAACCCTACTTAGAAGTGAAAATCGAGAAGAATGCTGGATTTCGAAGAAATTACGCCTTTAACTCCCACTTCACAGAGTACTTACATCATCAACGCAACAAACTTCAGCTACCTTGTAGAAGAAAATCTTCTCGAATTTACTGAAGAATCAAGAACAGAAGCTATAATCTATTCCATTCTGTTCCTGCTAGCAGTTTGTGGAAATGTTCCAGTGTTCATCAGTCTTATTCGGGGTCGCCGTCGGAGATCCAGAATCGAAGAGATGATACTACACCTTACAATTGCGGATTTGATCGTAACGTTTGTCATGATGCCCCTGGAGATATGCTGGAGAATCACAGTGGAATGGATAGCAGGCGACGCTTTATGTAGAATTATGCTTTTCTTCAGGGCATTTGGACCTTACTTATCTTCCATGGTTCTTGTATGCATTAGCATCGATCGATTTACGGCTATAGTTTACCCACTGAAAGTGAATGTGGCCCAGAAAAGAGTGCGATGCATGCTACGCTGTGCTTGGGCAAGCAGCTTCCTTTGCAGTCTACCACAGGTATGAATTTTAGCAATATCTCTCATTGAAATTGTAATAGTTCAGAAAGTTAACGGTAAAAATTATTTTGGTGGTTTCTAGCATATTTTTTGCTTCGTTTATTAGTGAATGCCTTTTATACAGGGTTCCCACTTATATCCGTTACCCCCCCCCCCCCTTAACTTCTATACGGTGACAGTTAAGGCCATAAAGGTGTTACTATGTCTAGGCCTTTACTGTCTCTAGGTATAGTAAAGTGACCATGCGCTACACGTTGAGATCAGTAACAGCGCCACCTGGCGTAAAACAACGGAGTTAGTGTTCCTATCTCAAAAACGGTACAAGATACGGGAAAAAGTCAACAACAAAATTGTAGAGCGTCTTTGATTTAGTACGAAAAGACAGCTTGAGCGCAATAATGCTAAGAACAAA
>BGPR01018614.1:0-30578 GCA_013235015.1 Araneus ventricosus | reverse complement strand
TAAAACGTCACATGTGTTATCATGTTAAAGCTAAATTGTTAAAAAAACCACATTAAAACTGTTGTGATAATGTCCTCGTTTTTATATGGTTTGTTTTCAAATATTGTCAACATAGCCACCTTCATGGTTCTCTTAACAAAGCAATTTTAAATTTCAAATTGTGATAACTCGTGTTCTTTTAGTAACCTTGCATCTGTTCTGTTCATTGTCTACATAAATGCTCCTAATGCAGTCAAGTACCCATCCATATCATGTAGCATCCAATTGCACGTGCTGTTTAATTCAAACATGCTGATAAAATAATGAGAACATATCAACCTTGATCATTCAGCTTACTAGAATATTTCTTAATATACGTAATATTCTCAGAGAGCTTGGTTTTCAGATTCCGCTAAATTTTTAATGAAATAAAGTGTGAAAGCAAAATGTAATAGGATATTGCCTCAGTTTTCAACACTGAAAGAGAAACACGTAATTAGATATTTGTTTAAACAATGAAAACGATTTCAAATGGGTAGCAAAAATGAAAAGTATTGTTGTAAATTATGTCAAAAAATATTTTTAAAAATACATTAGAATGAAAGAAAAAAATTGTACAGGAACTTAATTTATATTATTGGAAAGGTAATTTTTTGCATTTAAAAAGACGTGAAAATAATTTTTATGCTGTAAAATTTTTGTAAGTTATTAAGGAAAAGCGCCAAAATTTCGTTTAATTTTTAATTAATTAAAACTCTGATTAAATTTCAAAAAAAGGCCTCCAAGGTGCATAATCCCACCCTCCAAAGTCTATTTGTGCTCTCCGTAGCTCTAGGTGCAGCAGTCGGGCCTGTACAGAGCCAATACAAACACACATACATTCTCCTTTATTATTAGTAGAAATAGAGAATAAACAAGATTGATAAAAGCGGTGTTCAATAAAGAAAGGTAATTTTTACTGTCGATTTTCTCATTTCGTATTAAATGCAAAGGAATTTGATACAATAATAATTTATTATGACAACTGTATTAATAAATTATACATAAAAATAATCGATATGCTGAGAAATATTGGGTAGGAAAGAAAAGAGAAAAAAAAACCATGTGTTAGAAGGGAAATGCTTGTAAATACTACTAAAATAAAGTAAAAAAATTGTAATTTGTTGTAAAGATGGTAGAAATGAAGCATCTTCGTAGAAGTTGGCTGAAAAGCGCGAAAATTTCTGTATAAAAAAGGAACGAGATAAGCCCAGAAACAAACACTGTAAAAAAATTTATATAGCGTAGGAAAGAATATAACTAATTTTAAAAGCGGTAATAATCAATCATGCTTCGTAGAAAATAATCAATAAGTAGAAGAATTTACATGGAAGAAAGGAATGAGAAAAACCCATGCACGAGAATAGAAGCACCTGCAAAAATTATTCATACATCGTAGGAAAGAAAGTCACCAAGATTGTAAATTTTAGCAGAGCAGAAATGGAGTAAGAAAGAATTATGTGTCTCCACGTGTGATACACAAGACATATTTTATGCATATTTTTCACGTACCAAATAATATACATTTCCTTGGAGACTTCAACTTGAAAACTTATGAATTATTTTATGAATAAATAAATATAACAGAAAAGAAATCCAGCTTCCGTAACCATTTCAATTTCATTCTTCTAGAGTATTCTATCACTTGTTGCTAGTCAAGGATTCAGAGAGGCGAAAAGTAAGTATAGTAAATAAAAGCAACTAAAAATATTTAAGAAATGTGCCAGATAATAAACATTACTTTTGGAGACTTCAATTTGAAGTCTAAACTATTTTATGAATAATAATAACTAAAAACAAATAATCGATCCAATTTCCTTAACTATTTTATATTTCTTTCCACAAGCGTATACTATCACCTGTTGCTAGTCGCGAATTCAGAGAGGTGGGGAAAAAAGTCGGAATCAACTCCTTCTGGAGCGAGGCAAAGTCAGAATACCGGGAAAGCCGGGAGCGAGCTTGGGACGCATGCGTTCCGACGGAAATTTCGAAAATAAAGCTCTCTGTTTTTCGCCCGAAACACACCATTCATCTTTTCGGCTATTTCTCTAGTTGGAACGGCCAGTGCGAATCTTTTCTCCCAGATTGTGAAAAATGAGACCGACGTAAATCAGTGTGACCGGTTTTATTTCGGATCGATAGCATCCGGTAAGTCAACGTACCGTTAGCCCATATCATTTTGACGTTCTGTGTGTACCCTCTTCGGGACGGAGGTGGAATATTTGAGGAGTAAACTCTTCATTTCGGAGATGGAGTTTTAGTTTTTCTATTAAATGAATTTATATTTCAGAAGAGTTTTGCAAATAATAAGTTTTGAAATGTATGATAATGGTGTAAGAATTGCTGAAAAGAGGATAGAAAGTTTAAAAAATGCTCAATTTATTTTGATGCTAGTATTTAGTAATAAATTTTATTAATTAATGTATTCAGAATTGACGGGACGGAGTATTTGGGGAGTAAATTCTTCATTTCGGAGATGGAGTTTGGAATTTTGTTTTCCTATTAAAGTTATTTATATTTCAGAAGTGTTTTGAAAATAATAAATTCTGAAATATACGATAATGGAGTAAGAATCAGAATTGCAGATTATTCACTTATTGTGAGATATTTTTGCAGTTGCTTCTTCGGAAACCTCTGTATGTTTTGGATTTCCTATTAAAGGAATTTAGATTTTAGAAACGTTTAGCAAATAATAAATTCTGAAATATAAGATAATGGAGTAAGAATTGTTAAAAAGTTAACTGAAATTAAAAGAAATACTCAATGTTATTTGGTAATAATATTTAACAATAAGTTTCATTTTCTTGATATATTCGGAAAGGCAGTTCATTCATTTTTAGTAAAACATTTTTGCAGTCGCTTCTTTGAAAAACTCAGTGTGGTTTTAAAATTGCCGTTTTTAATCCTGCAAACGTTTTAGAATGGAAACCACTTAATTTAGATTTTCATAAATGAAATGTTTAATATAATAATAACAAAATAAGGTGATGATTCATTATGAATTTTTAAGTAGTAACCTTTGAAACATCTGATAACCATTCAATGGAAAAAAAATCATTATAAAGACATTAGTAAGTGAAAAAATGCTCGATTTAAAATGATGTTAATGTTTAATAACAATTTTTCATTCTTTATTTGGAATCAGATATTTTTTATTAATGGTCAGTTCTTTTTTTTCTCTTTTGCAGTAATAAATTCAAAACTCTCTTTATGCTTTTATACTGATATGCTCCTTTACTTTTTTTCTTTCAAAATGTTTTAGAGTCAAATAATTGGATTTAGATTTTCAAATACATAAAATAATAATAAAATAGGTATTGGTTGATTGCGAATTTATAAGATTTCCAAAATAGGATTTGCATTCAATGGAAGAAGAAACATTTTTAAGACATCAGTAAGTAAGAAAAAATGCTCGATTAAAATTGTTGTTTAAATTTTTGTTGAAAATTGTTTCAAATTAATTTTCTCTTACTTTATTTGGAATTACAAATTTTCCATTTGTTGTACGATTACTTTATTTTTATCGTTACTTCGGAAACTCTCTATTTTTTTATTTTGGTCTGCCTTTTTTCTTGAAAAATGTTTAAGAGTGGGAGTAATCGGATTTAGATTTTTTAAAAAGAAGTATGCATAATAACAGCAAAAAAATAACGTTAGGACTCATTGCGAATTTTTGTTTTATATTTTTATAGCTACTATATGGCAAACTTATATGTGTATATTTTGATGTATTGTTTTATCATTTCAAGCCATTAATGATCAAATTTCAATACTTATTCTCCGGAATAATAGCATTAAATGTGTGTTCCTATAACTGTCTTATATGATCTACTAACTTTATTATATTTTAATATCTGTAGAAAAGCATTTTCAGAAGCGGAATTTCATTTATTAACTAAACGACACATTTTCCCCCTCTTCTAAGTGCTTAAATAATGGATTGAAGATAATGATTTTGCAAAATAACTACAAAGTTTTCAGTATATACTTTAGTGACTGACTTTAAATTTATTTTCGGAGGGTTTTATAGCTCTTATTCTATTTTGGGTATAGCATTTTATAAAACGATAAAGTGTGTCTGCTTTGTGAGATATTAAGTAAAATGTTTTCTTTTAGTTTATTTAGAATTACTTACCAAAACATTTATCGTTTTCTCATGCACTTATTGCATATTTTAACCTCGATCTGCATTTACTTCAGAAACTAGATTCTTTTACATTTTGATTTAAATTAAATCGTATCATCATCAATAAAACGCATAAAACATTTTTTAAATGCATAAGATTTATTTTCATTTTCTTAATTATTAAATGATAAATTTTATGTATAATAAGTGTGCAATCTTTTGTCCCTTTTTTAATATATTGCATTGGCACAATCGCAACCTCAAGTACTTGCTAGCATTGGAATATTGTTTCATGAGGTCAACATTAAACTATATGAGTTGTTAAAACAGTTTACGATATTTACTACATTTCATCAATTTTAAAATTTTCGTTTGTTGTTATTTTTGTTATAACTAAGGGAATTTATTCTCTCAATAATCTTTTCTAAGAAAAACTCTATTGTATTTAAACCTCACTAGAGATAATATAGACTAAAATACTTTAGAAATATTCATGATAAATGCTATGTTCGTGATAAATTCTATGATAATTTCTGACCTGCGAAAGTCTCAGTAAAGCAAAACTTCCAAAAGTAAAACGTTTTTCGCCAATTTTTTTAAGTACTATTTTCTACTAATTCTATTATTCCCATTACTCTTTAATTAACATAATGCATATTAGATTAAATAAATAATTCCATACATTTGCAATTTGCCATTATTTTACTGGTTTCTTAAAATCTTTGGACGAAACAAATTTATAGCAAACATTACCTCTAACAAAATATTGAAGTGTGCATTTTATTCTGATCCGATTCACCTGCCGTTATATTAGAAATTTTTATTTTTATTTTCCTTAATTTTTGCAGTTTTAACATATATTGCAGTCATCTCCTTTTTTGTGTGTTCTGGGTTATATTGGTTTGATTTAGGAGGCCTGCATGATAGGGTGGGCCGAAAACAAATTAAAATTTTTTTCTTGTCGCCGTACTGCGGAAAAGTTGCGAATGAGTGAGAAATTAAACGAAGGAAAAAAGTAAGGAAATTTATTGATGTCTTCCGTTCGCGCATCGGCCTTAAAAATCGTAAAAACTGACATAAATCGACTGTTTCTGAAAAAAACTTTAAATATTTATATTTCTCTTTATTTGTTTAATTTAGCATTAGCTGCTAAGTACTGATCTTAAGAGTATTAAAATGTATTTTATCATCGGTTCATAATTTCCAGTGGCAATAACAGCTAATATTTCATGTAACATACTATTAAGAGTAAAACTTTTTTGTTTCGATTTTTCAATAACAAAACGATTTCAAAATTATACACTATTCATACAAAATTATCATTGTAATATTAACCCTCTCCAGCTGAAATTGTTTCTTTTTTTCGAAAAATAAATTAGATATTGGAAAAACAATTGAGATTCTTATACCTCATGTTTAAAGTTATTTATTTCATCCATAATAATTACTCAATTAATCAATAAATTAATTAATTTCACCCAGATTAATTAATCAAAATTATCCATTCATTATACATTCGTATCCATCTAGGAACTTGTAAATACAATATGGATGCAAATGATGACATCTTTTCTTTATTATTTGGCATTTCCCAGCCGGAAAGGGTTAGCGAGCTTACAAAACAAAATTAACCCTCCGACTGCTGATATTTTTAAATCACTATGTAGGTGCAACGTTTGTAGACACGTTCAAATACCGTTGAACTAAGCGAAATCTTATTTACAAGCAACGCTTTATTTTTATAATACGCTTCAACGCTATAATAGTACTAAGTAGACATATTAGCTTCCAAAAATCATAGGATGTAGCAGAAAATAGACTTGCTTCCTACCCTCGGAAATCGTGGGATAAGCTGTTAGAGGGTTAAATCTCGAAATAATTTTAAAATAAGGATGTTGACAGTTCTGGCAAAAAATTTATCCCTTTTCATTGAGCAGACTGATTCAAGTGGAATCAGTTTCCCTATGCCGTTTAGGCAGACCTTGGAGGCTCATTGGCAGAACACCAGTTTTGAAATGAGTCTCAGTCCCACTGAGCACTGCGTTCGGGAGACTTAAGCGCTCTTATTTGTTGAGGGACCTCTCGTGGGAGGTGCCACGAGCATGCAGATGACGAGTCAGTCGACTCTTTACTGAGGTTCTCGCTTCTTCTAGGGGAAACTAAGATGGTGTTTAGCAGTTAACAGTCCATCGCCTATGACGGGACGCACACCTCCAGAGGGAGGAAGCTTCGCATAGTCTGCTCGTAATGGGGGCTATTTTGAGAAGGTCTCAGTACGTTATTTTTATCTGCAGAAGTTCGGTCATTCAGTTTTTCCGAGCGCTCCGGATGGCGGATAAATTCTTTATGGTTTCATTATTGTGGTGTAGAAATCTGCATTGAGGTGTCGGTTGCGGCGTCAACTGATTGACCATCAAGATTGGGATGCCATCTACATGTTTCTCTCAGTGTTGCCTAAAAGAGGAATATCAATCTCAAATATCCCATCTTAAACTAAGTTTGAAATTAATTTGCGGAATATTGACCAATTTTTCAAATGTTATGATTTTCAAATGAAACACTTCTATTCGTCTCTCTTATGTTTGTGTTGTTCTTGTATTTGCTCCTATATTTGCCCATATTTTAAACTAACAATGCTTTAGCTGGTATCCTAAAGTAGATTTTTTTCAGAAATCATTTAAAAATTCAATTGTAAAAATCGTTATTAATAAATATAATACCAAAGAACTAATTAAAATGGAAAAAAATAAATTGGCATTGCTCTTACCTCAAGTTTCTTGGAAATTATAAAGGTGTGATATCCGACTAACCCTAAATATGCCAAACATGACGAAAACAGTTGAGGTATATAACATGAAAAATGCTTATATATTATTTTTTATAATATTTTTTTTATTAATTTGTTAGAAAGGTTTGATTCCTTACCCTTCCTGTTTCTCCTCCTGAATTGCTCTTCTTTTTCTTTTTCGAATACAGATGGCGCCATGGTTCTAGTCCTTCTTTACAAAGAAAAAAAGGGGAATTACTTATTTAGGCTGGAAGTTCGCGTTGGTTTGTAATAAAAGTGAGGACATTTTATCTCTCTTCTTAGCGTGGGGTAAGTTTATTTTTATGAAGGTTGTTTTTCAGCCTGATGGCTAATATTTGTGTTTCAATCTTATTAGCGTTTTTATGTTTGTGTTTGGTTTTCCTTTTCCTTTTAAAATAATGTTTATTAAATGGTACCGATCTCCTTTGTGGTTTGTTGGAAAATTTCGGGATAAGAGAAGCTGTTTTTGGCGTAATGCAAGTTTCTTACAGAAGAGTTTCAAAATTATTTGAATCCATTTCAAATTTAGTCCTTAGCCCTTGACAAAGTGGACTAGAATGGATTCCTTGTTTGTTTCATTCTAATCTCTCAGAGTATTTTTCTCAGTTATTTTCTTTCTTTGAATGATTTTGATTTCCATTGTTTTGTTTCGATTTTGTTTTTTGTTATGCAGGTGCAATTGCGCGCTACTTAAACATTGTATAAATTTTATTGTTTAAATTTTGTTGCTTCCGTTAAAAGTTTAAGTTAAAATGTTTATAAATTTATTTATTCTACTTTTTTTAGTCGATTGTTTTTATGCTTATATAATATAATGTTCTGGATTTGTTATCACTAAACTTACTCTAAAGATATCCACAATAGCATTTTTCCATGATGGTTTGTGACTTACGCCTTCTATTTTGTTCATATGATGATTTTCTGTGATAACTTTAAATTCTGGTTAAGACATTGAACTGAGGAACATGAATAGAAGGAAAAAGGTTGTAGGTTAGATCCTCCTAGTTTTTCTCTTAAAGAGCATGATTTGAAAGCTCGTAAACTGACATATGCTCTAGCAAGAGATGCTGGAGATTTTCCATCAAGCGAGGCACAAATGGGACACAATTCCCCCTGAGAGTTATCCAGGAAAGCAAACTACCCCCTACTGGAGTTAAGTCAGACTTCTTAACAGACCTTAGATATACACCAAAAATCCCCTGAATATGTCGACCTGGTGCACATAAAATGTGACGTTTAGAGTCACACTCTCCCACTGGTGCGACGCGGAAGTTTCGAGACTAGGTTACAGACTCAAATGTAATCCTCTTAATCCGATCACGGTCCCGTTCCATTCCATAACCCAAGAGGTCTACTCAACCCAATTGTTGTAGAGTCTTTTGATGAACCCCGGGAAAGAGAAACGTGAGCACGAATTAGGGTTTCGGGCATCAATCGCAAAATAAACATCGTGTTACTTCAGAACGGCACATTTATGTAACGAAATTAAGCTTAACCAAGGTCGTTTTAACCAACATAAAATGTCAAACGTCCAAATAATCCCAAGTCCTTGACTCAAGAATTTCCGTAGATATCCTAAATCAAGTAAGATTTAAACCACCACCAAATACCGAAGTAACTGGAATTCATTCATAACTCGTTAAATTTTTAAGCTATCGCGTTCCCGCACGCGGTCAGATAAACATACACAGAAACACAATCCCAAAAGCGTTGTCATCCGATTTCTGATGGATTAAACTGGCAATATTCATCAAAATCTTGAAATTCCTGTTTGGAACCTTCCTATCTTGAAGTTCCTGTTCTCTTTATTTCCTCTTTGAGAAATATATCTAAAATATCCCAGTCGGCAAGCCGGAAGGCAGATAGATAGATTCCTTTTGTTTGGAGATATGTGGAGAAGAACATTTCGTCCTCTATTTTCAATATTACAGGAGCTTCAAGAATTAAAGAGGGTGGAAAAGGCTTCAAATGACGAGATGTTTCAAAACAGGTGTAACATGCATAGGTTAAGAGGCAGTTTTAATTTAGGGGGGCAGAAAATCATATTTCATCTCCTCTTTGTGTGTTCTGGGTTGTACTGGTTTGATTTAGGAGTCCTGCATAAGCGATTTCGCCTAGTTCCAAAAAGTCACCAAAAATGCTAACATTTATTGTAATGGTTGCAACTGACCACTATCGTCAATGGGGACTAAACCTCTTTTTGTCATTAAAAGAGTCGTGGAAAAGCTTCCCTTTTTACTCACTCAACTTCTTTTAATACGTGCACTATAGATTTAGTTCATTTTTGTATGTTTTACTCGTTCGTTAAAGTTTTTTTTAATACTGGATATGACTTGTTGATGATCCTCACGATTTCAAAATATCAAGTCTATTGCGGTTCCTAAAAGCTCTGACCAAATAATCTTAAGAAAATAAAATAAATTATTGTCATCGAGTGGTAACTTCTGCGTATTGACTCGAATGGAACTTCAAGAAAATGTATTTCTTTGGCTACGCTAATGCATATGAAAATGGCGGAATAAATAATATGAACAGAAGCTACTGTCCTCCCAAGCATCCTCTTGGTAGGTCTTCTAATGCGGATGCACTTGTTTTATTTGCAGACCCCCATCAACTCTCTGCTCAAATATCAACATGTTGTCACATGGTAATAAAAGAGTGTCTCCACTTTCCCCAAGACGTCCACACTGTAATTTGTTTCTAAAGACGTTTTATAAATTCATTTCCCAAGCAATTTTATAGATGTCACCGACCATTTATTCATAGCAACAGAATCTAGGCATGGAAATCTTACGCTTAGACCTATATGAAAACGAATTCATAAATCATCAAAATCTCTATTATAACAACATCTTGGTATTATCCGAAACCCAAAAATTCTGAAAAGATAATCAGCTCAGAATTTAAAAAATCAACTTTTAAGTGGTTTTAAGTTGAAACGACATTTTGCCTAGTTTTGCAATATGAAGAGGAGCTCTTTGTTATCTCTTATCGCAAGATTTTGGTCCTTTGTCATGATAAATTTTAATGGCAGTTGAAGCAACAAAGTATCGATGGTTTAAAGAGTTATATCATCATAAATGTCTGTTTACTCAATAAATGTTATTTTAGTCATCCTTCAAAAGTAAGAGTTTCTAGTTTTTTGGCAGTCATGTTAAAATATTTTTTTTTTTAATCTGTGAATTTTTTGTCATTAGAATCGTGTTTCCTCTCTTTATTGAAAGTACCGTTTTTCGATGTTTAAGAAGAGAACACTGCATTTTTCTATCCTGTCTTTAAAATGGAGTTTATTTTATTTTCTTTATACTACAGATTTTCTATATACAACAGATTTTACCCCCACCCACCCACATTTAAGAAGAAGAAAAAGACTCTTAGGAACAATTTGTGACTTTTTATATAAGTTTAATGCCTCTATCTATCTTCAAGAAATCTCAGTTTTATATATAGCATTTTATCAACATCTGAAATTATCTCTTTTCGGTTTTTTTTTTTAATCGCTTAACAAATTAGAAACTGGTTTAAAGGTAAAGTCTTTCCTTTGTCACCAGATAATGGTGTGTTCGAAATAAGATTCTAATAAATGATTCGCCATGCAATTAGGGATGGTGTACGCTAAATCTTGAAGAATCAAAAGGTATTCCGTTCGTGTGGTGTTGAAGGTTTTCTAGGAGTTGTTGGTTGAAATGTTGCCTCCGTCATCTGGACACGAATTCAAATTGTAATGACCAACCCAAAATTAACACTAGTTCCACTTCGAAAAAGGACTTTAACAAAATACATACTGAAGTAAGAATTGTACATTTAAAATATAATTCAATTGACCACATATAACAAAATGTTGATATTTTGCAACAGATAAAATTATTAATAACTAGTTTTGTGACAAGTGATAGCGTTTAACGCCAAGAGCAAGCGTGTGTGAATCACCAGTAGAAGCAGCGCCACCTTCTGGTGTCAACTGTGATGAATCTGTCTCAGCTGAGGCCAAACTCCTGAAACTAAAATTTGTTAATTTTTAATTGGTAATCGAAATGTTTCCTATTTTAAGTGCAATCTGTATCTTGTGAAAGTTAACGTAATAAATTTAATTATTTCTAAAACCTTACTGGTGTCATATTTTTCTAATTAGTTTCAAAATTCAGGCGAAAAATAGTAAGAAAGAAGTTGATAATTACGAATTAAAATATACGCAATATAAAACTAATTACAGGGATAGAAATCAGATTTTAAAATATTTAATTTTATTTGTGAACTGTTTTTAACGTTTAAATCTGATAAAGAATTAGAAATCAAAGATGGAGGCAGAAAATAAGGAAAGATGGCTTCATAAATTTAGAAGCTATCCAAACCATTTATACATCTCCAATTCATTGTGAAAATTTTCTTCTTACCTTTATATTCTCTTTTTTTAAACGTTCTTAATCAGTTTAATACAATTAAGCACTTCTATGATATTGCTACAGGTTTGTTTTAAATCTTTTTCAGCTCTTACACTTTAAATAAATTATTGTTAATCTTGGTTCGTTTATGTTTGTAACTGTTAAAAGCGTTTGAAAGAGTGCGCTTTCTGCTGGATTACCAGATTTTATCAAAGCAAGGATTTTTCGAAGATTAACGAGATTAAGAGTTTTCTAATTCAACCGTTCAGCTTGGTACTTTTTCCTTCGTTTTAAGTGGAATCTTTCAGTTTTTCTCTTTCAATCCTCTTATTCAAGTGGTATTTGGACCTGTGAGTGGTAAAGACATATTCTGTGACGCATAGATCATGTCACCAGCTTATTGGATTAAAGCATGACATTTCAGAGAAACCTAAATTGGAGGAAGAAAGTTATGGGAGTCTAGCTGATCAGCATTATTGAAAGACTGGCAGACCGATGTGAGATTTAGCAACGAATTTACTTGCTTCGGTCTGGCTGGTAGGTTTTCGGGTTTTCCTTCCAAGAGAAACAAAAATGCGGATCGTTCTCTCCTGAATGTTCTTTAGGAGGGGTAAAATTCTCCATGTTCTACTTTGAGAGCTCTAGGTTGCTTTGACCAAAGAATAATACCATACTTCCCTTTTACCATGAGTCATTGACTTCCACTTTATCTTGAGTCATGAATTGGTCTTCGGGCATGGCTATACGAAGTTTAGTTTAGTTATATTAACATTCCGTTTTGAAGCAACACGGCGGCTGTTTTGGGGCGGACCTCAGAATTTTGAACCACGGTCAGATGACAACGGCGGCGCCTGAGCTGACACCCCCTCCCCAAAATTCCGTCCAATACCAGATGAAGGACCTTTGGCTCTCTACATGTGATTTAATGAGCAACAGGTCGATATACACGGCGCATCTTTAGTGGAATTGGATTTCGAACCTGGAACCTTCCTGCCCCGAAGCCGAGATCTTACACCAGGCCACAGCGGCCCCATGACGAAACGAAAGCCATATAATTTATGATTTCAATCACCATCATAGTAGATAATATTTTAGCCGTTTCGTGTGCCTATTCACTGATGAAACAATGCACGCTTCAGTGGTCGGTTTTAATATTATTAATTATTTAATTTTTAGTAATATTATTAGCATAATTTTAGCATGTAACATTTTTCTTTGCTTTAATAATTTTTCTTTAACATTTAGGCTGGTACTTATACTGTGCCCCTGGACCATTATAATTTCGCAGTATAAACCTTTAGTTGTATGTCAGAATACGAGAGAAATTTTAAAAAATTTACACTAAAATACTTATTATTTCAAAATTATTTTCTGGCTCCACGCTATTCCCTAGTTTAATTGTTTACCAAATCCATTACAGTACTGATCAAATGAAAGTTTTATAATCAGGTGGGAAACGTTTCTTCTACAGAAATGAAAAAAATATTGAAAAAGGTAATAATTTGCACAAAATCTGATTGTTGGCTGCTGGATTTCGGATTCTTTTTTCTAATGTGTATAAATTTATACAGATTATCTTTCGAAATAAGTAAATGTGGATAGGCGCGTGAATGAATTCGTTTTATTAAATTTTAGTATGAAACTTTTTTGAATAAAGATGTAAAAAAATCGAATTTTATAATTCTAGTTACTCTGCTACTGTGTAACGATTACATAGATCCACCTAAGTCGATTATTTTGACTCTCCAAAATGTCAATACCCTGAATGCTTTTAATTTGAAAACTATCGTATCTCTCGCTAAATAATATTGAGGCCGCGATGGCTTAGTGATATGGTATCAGCTTCAGTACTGGAGGGTTTCCAGGTTCGAAACCCGATGTCATTGAAGATCCGCCCTGTATTTGGGCCTTGCGCGCTGTAAATCAGATGTAGGTCAAACACCCTCTCCCTGGCGTGGAGCACACGCTTAGAGAGGGAGGCACCATCTCAGGTGCCGCCACCTGACTGCGGCTCAAAATTACGAGATCCATCTCAGAATAGCCCTCGTGTTGCTTCGAAATGGAACGATAATATAACTAAGCTAAAATTTTATGTCCGGAAGACATATTCCTTTTTGTCTAGGTTAGCAAGTTACATGCAATCGTTATTCAAAACCAATTATTACAGCAGCTTGGAAAGATAGTTGAATTGATTAAGGCCTAGCAACACGAAGTTATTTTTGGACGAACCTCGCACTTTTGAACCTTGTACAGATGACGAGGATGACACCTAAATCGACTTCCCTCTCCAAAATTCCGCACCACACCAACGGGAGGACTTCTGACTCTCGACAGATTTAGAATGCCCCAGTATCGTATACACGATGGATCTTCCGTGGAATCAAGTACCAAACCCGAAACCCTCGTGCCTCGAGGCGCAACCGTATTCTCATACCTTGGGCTAATAGATAACAACAATAACGAATATTGCGACGTTTCCATCTGTGAGTAGGGATTTCTACTCTTAACTTCTAAGGAGTGTCAACTATCAAAAAATGTTGAGTATACTAGTTGTTCATTAAGATGAGGCAAATATTCGTCCAATTTGAATAATCATTCTATCTTCAAAAGTAGAGGAGTTATAGATAAATGAAAATTTAAACCCTCCCACACGATTTCCTTCCAATTTGAGATGGATGACCCATATGAGATCTCAAAGATTTCCTTTATATCCGATCAACATTACCCTAGTCATCTTCTCCGCAAGTCAACATAGCCAAAGTATTATATATACTTATTTATATACAGAGTGTCCCAAAAAAGTGGAACAACCGTTTATTTCCTGACATATTTATTTTAGACATATACTTCCAATTACAAATTTCATCAAATAAGGTAAGAATTTCTATCAAAATACATTGATATCCAAGGGAATTGATAATAAAAAGGTACAAAAATTAAATTTTTATACTGCCGCCATAGAGCACAAATGTCAATCAATAAAATGTTTCTTTTACATTCATCTGTTCACATACAAAGTTGCTTTTTTCTATCTACAAAACTTACAGATACATAAGATCAATTTGTTGACTTAGATCACTTTTCCATACATCTCACTCCTGTTTGATGCAGTCTTTCGATGTACATTTTAGGGATAATATACATATTTAAAAAAATATTTCAAGGACGGAATCAGGAAAATACAATGTATTTGATCACTCTTGTTAAATCTAACAGCTAGTCAAATATTACATTAGTTGAAATATTTACAAAAATAGGTTCATCTTCAAAAAATATTCATGGTGACATATCAGCAGTGAGGCTCATATTCACAGAAACAAGTAGTGCTATAAAAATATTTCTTGAATACAATTTAAATGCAAATTTTCAAAAATAACTTTAATTTCAAATAGTTCAAACTTGTGGTTGTAATTATCTGAATTGTATTTTATATAATTACAGAACTTTTTTCAGAGAGTCCGTTTTAATAATAGAAATCGAATATGTAGGAACCATCCAAGTTCCCGTTGAGGCAACATGAAGGTGAATCCAAAATCTGAAAACAGCCAATGAAAAAAAATTCAAGAGTGTGATAGAAAGGAAAAAAAGAATATTAGTTGATTTTATAGCGCAAAACTGGAGCATCTGAAAATCAATTTCTGTCTAAGTTCTAAGACAGAAAGAATAGCTATTCGCCTTCGTCCATTACGCCACTTAGTCACACACAATGAGCGATTTTAGTGCTTTCCAAATCTATTTGGTTTTGCAGCCCCATCCTGTGTCTGGTACTTGTTCATTCATTTTCTGTCTTCTTTTCTTTTTTCTAACTTTTTTTCGTTAACTATCGAACTCTCAGAGGAGAGAAGTAAGCAAATGAAAACAAAAATAAGAATTTTTAAAATAATTTTAGTGTGCTCTGCAACTCTGCAGACCTAAATGACGAATCACCACTGCTCTTAGGTAAAGCTGAACAATACGCACAATGCGAAGAGCAAATAATTCGTTATTCTTGTTCAATAACAGGCTATGCTCCTGTTATACCTTAAGCAGTGTTTCCATGTTGAATAAACTTGCACTGATGGAACAAACATATCCATATAAATTTGTGAGCAGCCCCTTGAAATTTAAAAATTAACATATCTCTGTAAGTTTTGCAGATAGAATCGTGAAACTCAGTTTATACATAGATGGGTGTAAGAGGAACATTTCACTTATTGACACTTTTGCTCTACAGGGAACGCGTAAAAATTTAATTTTTTAAACTTTTTATATTCAATTTCCTCAGAAGCCAAAGTGTTTTCACATAAATTCCTACCTTTTCTGGTGAAACGTTGTAATTGGAAGTATATGTCTAAATGCAATATTTAATAAAATAAATGCTTGTTCCACTTTTTGGGGGCACCCTGTATATATAATAGTTTCTAGGGACCATGATCTGAAAAGATCTTAAGACATTTCCCGGAAGTCGTGTCGTGATAACCATGGGAATAGGTAGATTCTTTAAAAGTGATTTACCTATTTGACATTTCATAAGAAACAAAACTTCAGTGCAGCATAACATATTAGGTGTATAGCATACAGTTATCTGCTATAGTACACTGAAGAGCCAAAAAAACTGGTACACCTTCTTAATATCGTGTCGGGGCCCCACGAGCACGCAGAAATGACGCAAAATGCCGCGGCATGGACTCCACTGGTGTCTGAAGGTATCCTGGAGGAAATTCACCCCATGAATCCTGCAGGGCAGTCAACAAATCCATAGGAGTGCGAGGTGGTGGAGATCTCTTCTCAACAGAATGTAGCAAGGCATCCCGCATATCTTCAATAATGTTAATCTCTGGGGATTTAGGTGGCCAATGTAAGTGTCTAAAGTCAGAAGAGTGTTCCTGCAGCCACTCTTGGTAACAACTCTCGAAGCGTGGGGTGTCGCATTGTCCTGCTGGAATTGTCCCAATCCGTCGGAATGTACAATGGACATTAATGAGTGTAGGTGATCGGACAGGATGCTTAAGTACCTGTCACCTGTCAGAGTCGTCTCTAGACGTATCAGGGGTTCCATATCACGCCAACTGCACACATCCCATACCATCACAGAGGCTCCACCAGATTGAATAGTCCCCTATTGACAAACAGGGTCTATGGATTAATAATGTTGTCTCCATACTCGTACACGTGCATCCGTCCGATACAATTGGAAACGAGACTCGTCAGACCAGGTAACGTGTTTCCAGTCGTCAACAGTCCAATGGTAGTGTTGTCGGACCCAGGAGAGGAGTAAAGATTTGTGCAGTGGAGTCAACAACGGTACACGAGTGGGCCTTCGGCTCTGAGAGCCCCTATTAATGACGGTAAGTTGAACAGTTCGCACGCTGACACTTGTAGATGCCCCATCATTGAAATCCACGGCAATTTGAGGAATTATTGTACGTCTGTCTCGTTTAAGGATTCGCGTCTGACGTCAATGGTCCAGTTCTTTCAAGGTCTTTTTTCCGGCCGCACCGATGGCGGAAATTTGATGTTTTACCGGATACCCGATATTCACGGTACACTCGTACACTAGTACTATGTTATATATATCATCTATTTTTATATATTATACATAAAAAGGTTTATGTCATTAATATTAATTATTTTCTATATATTTGATTATTATGTATTTATATTTTTTATTTCTAAATCACAATGGACGTCGAATTACTTCCTTGTCTTAAAACGTAGTCCCATGTCCATCTAACCGGTTCGGTTGCTGTAATGGTATCAGGCTCGCTGGCATGGGGCTTAAAACGTAAGAGCACCATAAATGCTATACAACATTTACTCAAATATTTACCATATTTTTTTTATTTCAATGTCATTTTCTACAAATTATTAACATTCTTCATATTTTATCATGGTTTTCTTAATAGGTTACATAAAAAAATTCCTCACTTTCACTATTATATTATTAAAAAATAATAAATTATAGCGTTGAATTTCTGTATTTCCGAAACAAGAGCCAGTGAAGATTTCTCATAGACATATTCGTGTTCAGTGGAATAAATTCATACCGAAGGCATTATTTCACTTCAATTAGCAATTTCATTGTTGCACAGTGTAATCAGAGTGAATGCCGCTGACAATTATGGTGTTCCCTGTAATTTAGTTCTGTCAAATTACAAAAAAGCAATTATCAAACAAGTAAAGGAACCATAAAAGGAAAGGTGTATACTACGGTGGGTCACTGTTCTATCGAGAGAAAAAAAATTCCTGATTTATATCAGGCGCAACAAGAACAGGGTGCCAAATGATGTTCTCAGCTCACATATGAAATTTGGTAATAATGGGATATCATCTTCTGCCTCCGGATTGACTTTAATTTAATTTTAACTCTCACAGTCTTCACCTACCTACCCAAAATAGTATACGGCGCATGAAAGCCGGAAGGAAATATTCACAAAACAAACATGTCAAAACATATAAAAACGCAGTGTCAAAAATGAAGAACATACACCATATATGTCAACATTCAGAAAAATTTAGAAAAATGCTGACAAAAAATTACAACTAAAACTAAATATAAATTAATAAAGATTACAAAATAGATTACGAACTAAAATTTCAGAACGAAATTTAAAAAAGAGGAAAGTCCAAATAAGAAAATACAAATAAATAAATTGTGGGATAAAGTAAAAGTAAATAAACATAGATAAAGATTTATTAAACAGTTGCACTCTCTGAAATTCCAGAGTTAAGAGCTTGTTAAGAATAATCCTTGAAAAGTTTTGGAAAAATCCTTGAAGCAAAGAAAAGTTTTTAATGGAGCCTTCCAACCAAAATTCGGGGTTTCTCTTTCATGATTCCAAATCCCACACTCCTAGAGAAGATGCTTAGCATCTCGCTTGTCTCCTCCACAGTTTCACTTCTCACACTTGCCAAAGAATTTATTTTGGTATGTTTTGAAGATTCCATGTCCAGTAAAATTCTAGTTAAGTAAAAAGTCCCCTTTTAATCTCTTTAGGTCTACTTTGTCAAAATAATTTCCTCGTAACTCTACCTTTTGTAGAATTATACCATCTTTCCTGCCAAATTTCCATAGCTTTTTCTTTTTCCTCGAGATATTTTGAATCGAAAAAGTTGAAATCTACGTGCAATTTTTTGGTTGCCATCTTGGCAAGTTCAGCGGCTCTCTCATTTCTTGTTTATCCCATGTGGACTTTAACTCAACGTACTTTAATTCCTTTATCATATTTGATTATTTTACTTTTAATATTGTTCAAGAGTTTCCTTTTTTCATTCAGATGCCATAAGTGCTGATCTCAAATCTGAAGCTATTGTACAATTATCTTATTGTTGCTCGATAATATATTAAACAGCAAGCTTCATGACTATAACTTCAACCATAAAGACCGAACACTTTTCTGAAAGTCTATATAATCTAATTTTAAATTCTTTCCCATTAGTAAAACTTACAAAGCTGCAACCAACCTTGTTATCCATTTTTGATCCGTCTTTATAAATAATCATCTCATCTTCATTTTCCGGATGTTCCCAATTAAGCCTTTGAACTTCCCATTTGTTAATCCTGCCTTCAAATTCGAAATTTATATTATCCTTCGCTTCACTCAATTTGTGACTGTGAATCTTCTTGCTCACTTCAACAAGAATTTCCGGTTTTAAGTCGAATGGAAGACATCCTTAAAACTTGTAGTGCCTCATTTGAAACCGCATATGATTTGGTAATTGAAAGGAGACCATACATTTGAATTTTTATCATTTTATTGTTTATTTTAGCTTTATCTTGATACCATACTTCCGCTTCATAAAGAATAATCCTTCTAATCATCGTTAAATTCTTAATCCCTAAGTCGCTCTTACAATTCTTCTCAATTTTTCATGAATTTTCAAGATTTTTTCTTGGATCTTATTAAAATGCAGAATGAAGAAAATTTTGTATCAAATGTAATTCCTAGGTTTTACTTTTTTAGTGTACCCAATTCTTCCAACATTGAAATGAATACCTGAGAACAGCGTGATATCCTTTTTGCATTTGAACGTGATAAATTGTGACTTCTTATTGCTAAAATATTAAATCCGTTAGTCCTATTTTCAAATTTAACCATAGTATCTCTGCTCATATTTTTTAATTTATTGGACGCAGATGCTTTTAAAAGAATAACAAAGTCATCTGCAAAGGCCTGCACCAATTGAACATCACGCTGATCGTGGGACATCAAAGCCATATTGGCTACTAATGGCCAAAGCACTGGTCCACAGCTCTAGGCCTGGGAAACTCCTTTGTTGTAGTACCACTTTCTCCCTTCAGTAAGAATTACAGATCTGCCCGTCAAAAAACTTTTTAAGATGTTCACAAGATTTTTTAGGAATTTCTTTTTTCTTAAGAATATTAATAATATCCTTTCATTTTACTGCGTATAAAGCATTTTTGATGTCCAAAGATGCATGTAACCTTATTTTACTGTTTCGCATTCTTGATGGAATCACACACATTCTTCAGGGGCACTATTATGCTCCTCTTTTCTATAAATCCGAATTGTCTCTCATCCAGTTTTCCATTCTCCTCAAGGAATGTTATCAGTCTTTTGGTAATGAGTTCATCCAGTACTTTCCCCTAAACGGCCAGGAAACAAATTGGGCCACAAACCTCATAGTTCGAAGGGTCCTTACCCCATTTTATAATAAGGGCAATTCTTGCTTCTTTCCACCCTTTGGGTAAGAAGCCCAATCTTAAACATAGATTTAAAATTTTTGTAAACCACTCTTTATTAACATGGAAAATTTCTTAAATAAATTCTAATGTCCAATCATCTTTCCCATGAGCTTTTCCTTAACCATGTTGCTTAAGCAGCGTTCGACCTCATTCAGGCCGAAGTACATATAATTTGTTTCATAGTTTTCAACGTCTGTCGAGTCCTCTTTTTCAACCCATGAAAGTTGTCTCTTGAGTATAAAAAGTCCCGGCCTCATTAAAGTTCTCTATATATGTATCATTATCCAGCTTTATCTTTTCAATAGTTAGTTCAATGTTACCCATTTTTAAAATGTTTTTAACCTGCTAACCTAAGTATAACCTTGCTTTCTAACCTAATTTATTCTTTTGTATGAGTCTATTAAAATAGTCCCTGAAACTGGATGTTTTAACCATTAGGATTTGCCTTTTTATTGCGAATAAAAATTCTTGAATTTTGATCTTCTTTGATTCTTTCCTCCATTTCATAAGTGCATTGAAAACGCCTGCGAAGAGCTCTGATTCCTCTTCTGAAAATTTCCAATCCCCGTGTCCGCCAGATGGCGCCCACTTTATCTTTTACTTCCTCTTTCTAACATATGCATTACAAATTTCTTCTAGTTTATCATGAAACTTCATTAACACTTCGTCAATGTTATTTCTGGTTACATTTTTTTACTAAATCTTTCAACTAAATTATTAAGCCTGATCCTAAAATCTGAAATTCTTAAATGGTTAAATTTCCGGATTTTTCCTTTTTTTAAAGTAAATGTGATTAGTCTGTGGTCGCTATTTGAGATTTCAGTACGAAACGTCCATTTCTCAACTTTTCTCTTTGAATATTCTTCACTATAACTAAATTTATTCAGTTTTCAGCATTTTCACAAGCATAGGTTGGAGGGCTTTCCATTGAATTTATAATTTCCAAATCCATTCTGTATACAAATTCCAATACTTTTCGTCCTCTTTCATGGACATCTCGTGGACTCCAAATAGAACTCTTTGCGTTGAAATCACCAATAATAATCAATCTCTTTCCTGTATGCTTTATGGATAATTTTTCAAGGAAAGAATTAGTTTCCACCATGTTTCCACTTGGAGGACAGTAAATACAAACAATGATATATCCTGTTGAGTTCCACTGAACATTTATGGCGACTATATTCCTTTCTTTAATAGGTGTAATAAATTTTAAAGAGCGTTTAATAATAATTGCCGTGCGTGGTACATCCTTTATTGAGACTTGTTTGTAAGTCGGTGGACAACCACTCACTGTTCCAAGATAGTAATATGATTCATTGACCCAATTATCTCTATTTTCTTACTTATTATGTCAACTTTAAGTTGGTTAGCAGCTGCTCTTGCGTGGTTTAGATTGATAAAACTACAGTCCAAAGATGCGTAATTGACCAAAAAATACATTATATTTTAAACTGATAGTTAATTATTTTTCTCAAGAATTCTATCTTTTTCTTAAATCTATTACAGCTTCTATCTCTACAATCATGTTTTATAACATAATCTGTTCTGAATTTTCCATTATTCTTCTTGCAATTAATACATGGCGCATCGAATTAGCATTTACTGCAAAATATCACTTCACCAACAATATTTTTGCAATCTTTAACAATATGCCCGAACTTAAAGGATCTAAGACAT
This sequence comes from Araneus ventricosus, assembly GCA_013235015.1. NCBI lineage: Eukaryota > Metazoa > Arthropoda > Arachnida > Araneae > Araneidae > Araneus > Araneus ventricosus. The sequence goes on along the minus strand of BGPR01018614.1, from coordinate 8,880 downwards.
TGTTTCAGTTTTATGTATTCCTCAATGGTGAGCCAAGATTAATTTTACCTGACCTCATAATTTTGAAGATAGACCCTGGGTCCAAAAAAGAAATCCAATTTATAATATATTTTGTCTTTTGTCGGAATAGTCGGAATAGTCAGTTTAATATCCTCCTGTTCCAGAGCTCAGTATTCTGTTCCTTAATTTTTTGAATACAATCATCAGTGTCAATTTTATCATCAGCCCAAGAAATATTTTTGGATTAGCCTTGATTGGCTTCCTAACCTCAAGATCTTCGTTGAGTATTACATTCTTTTCAATTTCAGTCTGCAATTTATTGATATCTTTGTCATTAATACACTCAATTAGAATGCCCCCGTTATCAACATTTGTTAATTTTTTATCCCTACAGGATCGATCGCATTCTGTTATATTTCTTTAATATTCCCAATATTCTCTTCCTTCTTAGGAAAAATCAAAACACACTTGCTTCTCTCACTTCATCTACTATTAAATTTAAATTCCTGTCTTCCTGTTTCTGTCACTTCTACAAATAAGGCCACTGATGGAGTAGAAACTTTATACAATTTCTCATCTCTTGCGTATCTCTGTTCTTCTAGCAGGCCCTTAACCATATTAAAGATAGTTTGATGCCTTGAAGTAATAGAAAAGAAAGAGTCTATGATATCCCGCAACTTCTATATGTTGCCCTGATTAATTTTTGGAGCTATGGCGATTTTCTCAATAAAATCAAGTCCTTTCTCCTGAACCTCGAGAGCAGAGAACAAGAAATCTTCGATGGTCGCCATATCCAATACTAAATAAATTTCTTCACTTCTTCTTATATACCGCGTTAGCTAAGAGAAATAACGATTTAAAAAAATAAAAAAGCAAATCCTATTTGAAAAAAAGGACGCGCAAAACCGTCAATATTTATAAAAAAATCACTAAAACAACAAAATCTTTCGACAGCAATTATGTGACAGAAATTTATGTCAAAATGCAGTTATTTCAAAAGTTGGTATTTGTAAACAAATACAGGCTTAGCGAAGAAAAACGTAAAAACTGGCGATACTTCAAAATTCTGATGTTTAAAATTAAACTATCGACGAGCATGCAAAAATAAAATATGAGTGCAATAAAAACATATACCTTACATTTTTTAAAAAAATGTTCCATTTCTTCAGAAAGAACAAATCTAATTCATTAAGAGAAAAGCATTTTGATAACAGTAGTCGACCGTTAAACTTTTTCAAATGGAGTTGTTACTATCCACAAAAGTTCGAATTTGTGGCAAAGTTCAATAAGTCCAATGAAAAGTCCCATCGGATCTTGTAACACCTTGGGAAGAGATCTCAGCCGAGGACTGGAAGATGTCAGGGTTTACAGTTCGGACTTGGTAGAAAACAGACGACGCAGGGAGTTTGAAATAAAGAAATTTTCGACTTTTCGGATTGACTTGTAGAATGTCCAAACATAATGCACAATTTTGAAGATGCTACAAAATTGGAGTTATTATGGATACTATGGTTCGCAATCACTTGCATACTATCGTATATATAATCGTAGGATATACTATCGTCTGAACTCACATTTTACAGCAAAGATTCGGTCACGAGGGCAATTAGGGGGCCAACAGAAAGGGATGATTGCGAAAATGGTGTTTCAAACATCCCGTTTCACAGAAAGCTAATAACGAGATGTAACTTCCATAACTTGTTAAATTTGATGTGCATAATATTTACATGCATTTTCGTAAGCACAGAACAAATATTCGGTAAGATATAAAGGTTTGCTTTTTAAAAAATCCCAAATTTTTCCACATGTTTTTTGCTTTACAAAATACTTGACAACATGTAAATGAAGCATTATATTAAAATTTGAATATTACAGGAAATATGAGCATTTGTATTAAATAATTTTTTACTGCACACGTGTGAAACGTAGGGTAATTTTTTTTCTTAACTTCAGAGCCAAATATATATGGCAACTTATATAAAAATTCCAGTTCAATACCATTTAGATTTAGAAAGATATCGGCGTTTCAGGAAGAAGAATTTGTGTTTCTCGCAAAGAGAAGCAAAATGATACGGGTTTTTGCACAAACTGACATTTTTAAGTTTGAATCTCAGAACGGTAATCCTCGAACTGTAATTTAAATCATGTATTTAACTTATAAGTATACATGAGTATTCAGGATATTCAACTCTCATAAAATTTGTTACTGTTCGAAGATTCAAGCTTAAAAAATATCAGTTTGTGCAAGAACCCTCATCCTTTAGCTTCTCTTAAAGTATACCAAAATTCACCAAGTTTAATTATCAATATCTTTCTGAACACTAATGGTATTTTAATGGAATTTTCATATAAGTTGCCCTATATATCTGGCTCTGAAGCTATTAAAAAATTACGCTACGTTTCGTTTACCACATGCGTAGTAAAAAATTATTTATTATAAATGCTCATATTTCCTGTGTTATTCAAGTTTTTAATTCAAATTTTAATACAATGCTTCCTGCACATATTCTCAACCTTATATGTGGGCCATTTATTAATTTCATTATTATATTTCTATTTTATATGGCAGTTCAACTCATAGAACTTCATAAGTTCATAATATACTGCTTTTAACATCACTTGAACCACCAAACAACGCAAATTTTCATTCTGAACGAGTACGATCTATGATAAAAATTGCCCAAACGAGCGTATATGTAGAGTGTTGCTCGACTCTCCACCCACTCGACCACCCGTCAAACTTGCAATCATGTCGCATTCTCTTTCATGTACGAAGAAAGTATCGTTTATTAGTTGGAACCTTAATCGGAACTTATCTCGAGAAAAAACCAAAAAGGCTCGAAACTTTGATATCAATCCGGAGGGAGTTAGACTTATCATAATGTAATAATATTTCACAAATATTATTTTGAGAGCATTCAGCACCTTTTTATCGCTGTGCCCTGAAAAAAATAGAAAAATTTAAATGGCTCACCCTAGCGCGCACATAATCACAGAAATACAATAAACTGAACTTAAGATAGTGCATAATTAAGAAATAAAAAATGAGATCAATGTTGCTACCTACATTTTAGTATGAGCAGAATTCATGTATAAAAAATATGTTTAAAAAATACAACAATAAAATATATGGCCATATGGTTCGATTTTTTCTTTGAATATAACCTTTACAAAACCACAAGTAGAAATGATTTCAAAGTTGTAAAACTTCATTGTATAATTGCAATTAGGAAATAAATATCAGGACAACAATACTTTCGCTTATAATTATTCGTGATTTTGAAGGAATGTAAAGGATAAATATTGATTAGTTTTGATTAATGGCTTATTCAATCTTTTTATTAATGGAATGTCCTGACAAATTTACATTTGTCTTCTTAGATGACACGTCATTTCACAGAAAGATTATTACTTTCAAAGAAAATTTCCAAGTATGTTTAGGAAATGAGCTGTCCTTCTCACTTCCCGTTTCCTACTACTTTCTTTCTCTTCGAAGTGTAACATCTTTTAAATTCACTGTTTCTCTACAAACAGAATTCACTGCTGCCGCAAGTTTCACGAGTTATTGTTATAGATTTTGACATGGCGTAACATACCACTGCCTCCTGTCCCGTGTCTACAGGGAATTTGACTAAGAGAGTTGAATAATGCCTGACAGAAACAACAGAGGAAGATTAATATATTTTAGCCAAAGGCAGAACTTGGTTCCGAAGACACGTAGGAGAAACTATTTCTCTTCTGTCATTGAGTCCTGTGTCATTATTCAAATATTTTATTTTTACAAAAGCAGTGATATACCATGAAACAAGCTCTTTAAAGAGAAAAAAATAAAGCTTCTTTATTATGTTTTATTTTACGAAAAGTGAAATATGAGAAAGCAAGCATAAGCGTCTATATAAATAAGTTAAAGAATAAAATCTATTTTTTTATTTTCTCTATATTCATATATTTGCTTTATACACGAGAAACTGGAATGAAGAACGGCTTCGAACTGGAATTACCTCGAGTCTGATACATTCTTCATGATTTTATAATGATTTCTGTCACAGTAAAAGCTTTATTTCATGTAGTATTAAGAATTTATGTTATTGATAAATTTTGCACATTTGTTTTGCTTTCGCTGATAATAAAAATTAATTTACCATTAAATATCTGAAAGTGTATTTTATGCAAAAATTCGTCACTTAATAAGCAACGCCACCTATCTTAATTTTTTGAAATTTCAAATAGGAAGAAAACACTCAATTTTTCATAACCAATAACGAATATATCTGAATTTTTTTCTCATCTGGTAGGAACATAAGGCCTTATGCTTATATGAGATGTGAAAAAAATTCAGAAATATAAGCGACTGGTTTTGAAAAATTGAGTATTTTCTTCCTATTTGAAATTTCAAAAAATTGAGATCGGTGGTGTTGCTTGTTAAGCGACGAATTTCTCTTTCAACAATTTGAACTGGGAAAATGTGGAATCTCTGTATAGATATATTTAATATTTTTTTTATTTTAATCATATACTTCTATTTAAATGCAGTAATGAAAACATACAAGGGGATTTTTCAGAAGTCCGGAACAACTTTAAAAATCAATAATTTCCAAATGAATGGAGCTACGAGGGTAAGACGGAAAGAAGGCTCTTTCTGCACTTGTGCGAGTAATGGGCTGAGATACTAACGCCATTCTTGTGGCACTATGCGCAGATATTCATTAGGCACTAATAAGTGGAATTAAAAGGCTTGTTGCATTTAACTCGTCAGCCAGATCAATTAAAAGTTAACGCCAAAATAGAAAATTCTGGCAACTGTGAGGTTTCTTGGAATAGCAAGGTTTTTGTGTGAGGAAAAACCTTTCACTTATTAAGATTCATCACGAAAAATGCAATGTTTTAAGGATTCAGACAGAACATCCAAAACAAGCATCGAAGTATATCATAAATTCTAATTGGTCTTCTTGCACAATAATGCTCACTCGCACTATGCTAGACTCTAGAAAGCCATTCCGTTGAAATGTTTTTGATAATCATCTTACAGCCCAGATTCGGCTCCGAGTCACTACCACCTCTTCCGAAACATGCATCAACAGCTTTGTTCTCATCACTTCGACGATGGCAAGGAGTCCTTAGATGTTATTACAGGGTGGTTTTTTTTCTTGGCGGCAAATTTTTGATAAAGGAGTTTCAAACGTTTTAGTGCCAGTGCCTCAAGTTGAATGATGATTATATCGAAAAGTTATGTACCGCTGTAGCTTTCTAATTTGAATTATAAAAGTTCTTTATTCACGACTGCCTATGATTGATTACCAACCTGTGAGCGAACTTCCTGAACTTCCCTCGTAGAATGATGCCGTTCGCATAGAAACGATAAAAATGAAACCATATATCTCTCTCTATATATTTTTCACGACACCAGAATTTATTGTTAATAGAGCTTAGATTTTGAACCACCGGATAATTCTGCATCTGTGGAGTGACGCGCTACATAAGATACGTCAATGATTAGAATAGCGGCTTAAAAACTTTAGATAGATACTAGAGGACATTAATCTCATTTTTATGCAATTTTATTTACGTGCAACTTGTTTCACTTTCATAAAAATGGAATTTATTAACTTATCTGCCATTCACTTCCTGATGTGATAGATTATTGAAATTTTGTACTCTTAAGTATTCTTAAGTATGACGATACACTATTTTAAAATTTTCAGAACTTAATTATCAATTAATCCTAAATCAAATTGCACTTTGGTTTCGTACCGGTGGTGCCACCTGGTAATGAGTTTGAATAACAATAGATTTCAAGATTAGAAAACTCAAAAAAAATTTTTTTTTAATTTCTGTAGCTTAGCACACTAATACAGGTGTGTCTTTAAAAACTTGTTTAAATAAATTTATTAATAAATTTCATCTAAATACAAAAAGTACTAAAGATTTCCTCTTTATTATGAAAATAAAACAGTAATTGTGTAAATTAATTTATCCATCCTAATATCAATGCTTGCGGAAAACGCTTATTGGAACCTCGCGTCTTGTAAACTAAAAACTAAATTTGTAGTGAAACTAAAAACATTTAAGAATTTTTTTTCTAATAGGGTACGATAGCGACATTTGAGAAATTAAAAGTCACAAAATCTATAAATTTATTCAAATTAACATGTAATAAATTAAAAAATTAATGCACAATACCCTCAATTTGCGTTGAATCTTCATAACAGCAAATACATCAGAACCCTGGGAATCTGAACCCCAGTAATCAGAAATTTCGGATAATGAGAATAACTTTTTTTTAATTTTCTGAAAAATAACAATTACGAATCAGAAATAAATCTAATGTTTATTCCTAACATAAAAGAAGTATTCGAATTCGCCTTTAAGAATGGACACAATTTCTTAATTAGAAGAAACAAATTCAGATGTCTTCTTTTTACCCTCAACTAGTTTGCTACTTTATCATGCAAATCGCCGCGTGCTCTTTCCTTGCGCCTTCACAGAGTACTCAGAGTCAATACTCTGATGCATTTTGTATATCAAGACTATTTTTCTGAATTTCCCGGATAATTCGAATTCCCCGGAATCCAACCAAAGGTCAACCCCAATTAGTTCGGATTCTCTGGATTCTATTGAAATGCATGCGAGCCATATTACGGCAAAGATTGTCCAGTCACCGGGAAAATTGAGCACTTGTAATGTCCCACATTTCCACCCCTCTCTCTAACACACAATATTATCCGCTGTTTTGAACTTATTTACGCTGTCTTATAAACGGAAAGAACTCCACACGTCCTAGTCCATATAGAGTCCTAAAATTGGTATTAAAACAAGCTCGATATACTCGTCGTAACAGTTGTTGTTCTTGTGAAAGGCCTTCAAAGAGATTATGCATTATGAAAGGATCGATGAATTGATCGTTAAAACCATTCGCTCAGCACGGTTACCTTTGTAAATGATAATGTTCTGTATTCCAGATGGAATAATTTCCAATTTCTTCGTTCTTCCATAACATGTGCATGTTAAATTAGCTTTTTAAGAATTTCTGAATTCATTTTAACTGCATTGCTTTTTTCCTTTCTGTAGGTGAGATGAAACTTACGTCAATGGCAAGATTGAATATTTTAGAAGTGCAAACATGCATTTAAAACAAAATCTTCCAAATAGAAGAATAACTGCTTAATTTTAGTTAGAAATAATTATTTAAGGAATAAAAAGGAATTTCAATTTCTAGTTTAATTGAGCTCAATTTTCAAATTTTATCACTACGAACTTCAGGATGATAAATATATAAGTAAACTGCATAGGATTCATTCCCAAAATGGTGCAAATATTTTTCAACGTCTTATCTGAAGTTATGATATAAAATGTAGAACCATATAAACCACATAAAGAAACAGTTATCTAAACTATTCAAATACAGAATTCAGTTCTCCTAAAATAAAGGCTGAACTCAGAACATTCAACAACGAGTTTTAGATGGGAAAGTGTCAAAATTTAGATTAAAGCGGGATTTTCTTTTGAAAGATGGATTAAAACCTCAGTATTACATATCAACGTGTTTCTACATAAGGAAATCTCAAGAAAAGAAATAAATTTCAGATTACTTGTACCACAATTTGAACTCAAAATCAAGGACTATGCTGCATTTAGATGAAAAAATTCCATCAATGAAGTTCCCAGTGCAATGCCAATTCCATCTATAATTCCAGTGCAATGCCATTTTAGATGAAAAATTCCCTTTGTTGAACTGAAAACCAAAGTTAACGCTGATATAAATGGAAAGGTATCCTCATAGAAGTGAAAAACAAAAGACAAAACTCCATTAAGATAAAAAAAATATCCATTCATAGAAGTAAAAACTAAAGGCTGCGCGGGAGCTTCATGGAAAAAACTAATACGACTAAAAATTTAGAATAGCTAAACTCTGACACAAAGAACCCTACTTAGAAGTGAAAATCGAGAAGAATGCTGGATTTCGAAGAAATTACGCCTTTAACTCCCACTTCACAGAGTACTTACATCATCAACGCAACAAACTTCAGCTACCTTGTAGAAGAAAATCTTCTCGAATTTACTGAAGAATCAAGAACAGAAGCTATAATCTATTCCATTCTGTTCCTGCTAGCAGTTTGTGGAAATGTTCCAGTGTTCATCAGTCTTATTCGGGGTCGCCGTCGGAGATCCAGAATCGAAGAGATGATACTACACCTTACAATTGCGGATTTGATCGTAACGTTTGTCATGATGCCCCTGGAGATATGCTGGAGAATCACAGTGGAATGGATAGCAGGCGACGCTTTATGTAGAATTATGCTTTTCTTCAGGGCATTTGGACCTTACTTATCTTCCATGGTTCTTGTATGCATTAGCATCGATCGATTTACGGCTATAGTTTACCCACTGAAAGTGAATGTGGCCCAGAAAAGAGTGCGATGCATGCTACGCTGTGCTTGGGCAAGCAGCTTCCTTTGCAGTCTACCACAGGTATGAATTTTAGCAATATCTCTCATTGAAATTGTAATAGTTCAGAAAGTTAACGGTAAAAATTATTTTGGTGGTTTCTAGCATATTTTTTGCTTCGTTTATTAGTGAATGCCTTTTATACAGGGTTCCCACTTATATCCGTTACCCCCCCCCCCCCTTAACTTCTATACGGTGACAGTTAAGGCCATAAAGGTGTTACTATGTCTAGGCCTTTACTGTCTCTAGGTATAGTAAAGTGACCATGCGCTACACGTTGAGATCAGTAACAGCGCCACCTGGCGTAAAACAACGGAGTTAGTGTTCCTATCTCAAAAACGGTACAAGATACGGGAAAAAGTCAACAACAAAATTGTAGAGCGTCTTTGATTTAGTACGAAAAGACAGCTTGAGCGCAATAATGCTAAGAACAAA
>BGPR01018613.1:7563-23546 GCA_013235015.1 Araneus ventricosus | reverse complement strand
GTTTCTAATCATTTGTCTTAAAATACTTGTATTTGTCTTACAATAGATGGCAGCACGACTCAAATAGTACTAGAAATTCCTTTAACCAATGAGCGACAATAGATGGCGCTACATCTGACTACTTCCATCCACAGTAAAACATTTTTAGACAAACAAAACATCTCTTTTTTATAATCACAACACATATTTTAAAAAAGACACAATAATCTGTAAAAATTTCCACATTCATCCCTTTTTAAATTTTCTGATGATTTTTCAAGATTTTCAGATTTATACTTTTTTTAATTTTCTGATGATCTTTCAAGATTTTCAGATTTATCCCTTTTTGAATTTTCTTTTACGATTCATTATGTTTCACAGTTATTACACATAAACGGAAATATTGATTTAAAATTTATTCGCTGCATTTTATTAATTGTCTTCATATAACTTCGATGTGAATAAGTTCAAAATAAATTTATTCTGTGCGCTCTACAGATTTTCATTATTCAATGATACATATTATTGAAATTCGAATATTCCTCCGTTATGAAAATTTTTAAGAAATTTATGTTCGAACGTTTCATATCGCTAACAGAATTTTTCAACTATACTTATCAAAGCAGAATTTCATTTAAGATTGGAAGCTGTATCAACTTAATATTCAATCTTGAAGTGAGAAAAAAATTTAAAAAATGTTCACTTTTTCTAAATCTATGGTGTTATAACTAAAGCTAAGGTCAGTTAAAAAAAAAAAATCAAAGTTGATTTTTCCCTCAGCAGAAATTAAACTTTTCCTTTTCCTGTGTGTTTTCTTTACCGATTTTTTGAAAAGCAAAAACAAGAGTTATTTCCTTTTCAAATAATTATCAAATCTACAAGCTTATGGAAACACGAGCAGAACTTTAAAAAAAAAAAAAAAAAAAAAAACCTTTCATTGAACTACAGAATAAATGTTTTGAAGATGAGAATCACGAAATCGATAAAATGCCATTGCATGAATTGGCATATTCAAAAGAAAATAGTTTTAATACTAACATTTGTCTAACTATTATTTGTCTACCAAAAAATTGTGTATTTGTCTTTAATATGTGTTTATTGCAATGAAATACTAAAGATAATACCTAATCAATAGCCCGTTTTGATCAAAAATCGTTTGGATTAAACACAAGAGGTGAAACTTAGTAATGCATGGGAAATGGCGCTGGTTAGAATGTGGGGATCTGTCATCTACCGTCATTTATAAAATTGGCTAATTGATTTAGCAGCACTATTGTTCTGAGACAGGAAAACTTTCTTAGTCTTCTTCTCAAGTCTAGTATTGAATATACCCTAGTATTGAATATTATTCTAGTATTGAATCTACCCAAATAACTTAAAATGCTCTACAATATTGATACAACATCTTCACTGATGGTTCAAAACATTCAGAATATCGAAGAACATAGTGGAGATATATTATATCTTTGTTAGAAGCCATTTGTAAACAAAATTTTTTATTAATATTGTTTTTGTTTCTACAGGAAATCAATCCAATGGCCAATATTTATCAGTTCATAAAGACTCTTTCAGTAATCCGCCAACCAACAGACACCTCGAGGAAGCTGTTGTCATTGATTGACCTAAGATGAAGAAATTTAAAGCTTCATAACTTGGTAAATTTTAGTCTAATTGAACCCAAAATGGAGCCTATCTTCCGATCCGGATTTTTTCTACCCGATTATTGGATTAGAAAAAATAACCGATTATAACCGGGACAAAAAAATAACCGAAAAACTGGTTAACCGAAACAAAAAAAAAAACGGTCTTCGGTTAAAACCGGTAGGTTTTTCCCATCCCTAATCTTTGTGCTAATAGGGTGGGTTTCTCTTCAATTCTTTTCACAAACAGTAGTGGCAAAAGTGTGGGAGGACGCAAAAAATTTATAGACTAATAACTAATACTTATAACTAATATACCCGGGAGTACAGGAGGTAGACAATGACATAAAAAAATTAGTTAGCTTTCCTAGAGACTATTGCTTTTTTCATAATATCTAGTTTTTGACAAATATAATGAAATAAAAATTTAATTTTCCTCCAAAAAACTGGGGGGCGATGGTCCTGTGACTCACCTCCACTTTTCTCAAATACATTCCTCCTAAGAGACAGTCAGATATCACGCTAATAAACTTTGAGATCAAGTGGGGCAGAGACCAGTGACGGGCTGGCCAACTTGCCTGATGGCGAGGAGCAAGCTTGCAGGCAAGTCAATATGCGCCCCCCCCCCCAGGATGTATATGTGTGTGTGAGAGAGAAAGACAAGAAATCTTTTCCTAAAAAATTTCATCTGCATTATCTAAAGCAAATAAACAAGATAGCAGAAGAGATTGTGTGTTACATACACACAGCCTCTTGGATGCATTCTTCAGCCACCAAGCGTGTGAGAAATTATATGCCCAATATATATTTAATAATAACCGATTAATAACTAATAAATATTTGATTACCCTTAATCTTTCTCTTTATATTTCCTTTCTCTTTATATTTAGCGGACAGTCCTAATCATGTTTGAAGGTGGCGTCTGTGTAATGCCGACCATTATGTTTGTTTTTACTCTTTTACTCAGGATTTTCATTTCTCTGTTACGGTTTGTATCTTGATAGAACTGCATCGACTGAAAGTATTTCAGAAGAAATTTGTCTTTAAGAAATTTAAATTCCATTTTTGAGATATCACAGCGTGTTTATAATGATATTAGCGATGAATGATGTAATGATATTAGTGAAATTTTAAAGCTAAAGATTATAGACTAGTTTAAGAAAGTCATTGTCTGAAGAGAACTTGGAATCATATATATCGCTAGGCATTGAAAAGAAATACAGTATACTCTCCATTATCTGTGCTCATTCCGGACTCACAAAAAAAATTAAAGAGAAACATTTTCACGCTTATCACGCATGTAAAATCAATGTTCGATCGAGAGATTCATTCCGTTAAACTAGCGAGCGTGACGGCGGAGGCTAAAGAATAGTTTTTTTCTTCTTCCACGTGCAATTTCTACTGGTTCAACCCCTAATTTTGAGAGAGAAATGAATCATCCACTTCCTGCTAGCTCATTCTCGTACGAACACGCTTCTCCCTGACACGTCAGTCTTTAATTTCTTCGTTCCTTTAGTTTTTGCGTCTTGTTTATCGTCAGTTAGTAGTGTGAAATTTTTTACTGGTAAAAATGAGTGGTATGAAACGAAAACGAAACGTTTTAAATGTTAAACAAAAATTAGAAATCCTTCAAAAACTTTTTAATGAAGAATCGGCTCGTACTGATGTAGAATATGTACTAAATGAGGGAAATACAATTTCTCATTCTGCTGCTGTACAATCTGTGGAAACTTTGTTAGATTATATGGGGCAAAGAGGATTTGATTACGGTGACATTACTGCGGTTCGTAAAATATGTGTCGATATACGACAAGAGATGAACAAAAAGCAGTAGCAAAGACGCATTACAGATTTTTTTAAGCAGTAAATGTTAAAAGGAAAATTCCTAGTTTGATGTTATACAGCATTTAAATGTAAGTAATTTTTATACTTTTGTACTGATGTTGATTTTTTCTTTAATAAAAAGGAGTTTCCGGATTATGCGTGTTTTTCTATAGTCCGTGCGATCCCTCCCGGTGATTAATCCGGATAATCGGGAGTGCACTGTACATGTAAACTAGTTTTATGTTAATTAAAAAAACTGAAAATTATTGAATGTGTTCTTTTTATTTCATGGCATTGCACAGTTTATAAGTTTTTTTTTTTATGCAAAGCTATTATTTAGGGTTTATGAACATGATATTACGATCATAAAAAGTCCCAATTCTCATACATGGAGTTGGGGCTTTTCGAGACCGTGTATTACAGCAGCAAACTTTAAAATAAAAAGGCCTAAATCCATTTTTTCTTAAAAAAAATATTAAAAATCCATTATATTAGCATTAACACAAAGTTGTGTACATTAAAACAACAACTTTTACACATCAAAAGCCTTTTAAAGTATCAAAACTTTGATGCAGGTGAAGAAATTTGTTTTCCTTATTTCCTGTAAAATTTTGTTCTTCGGAGATAGGGCTTTCTATGTTATGTGCAGGGTTCGTACTCCTCCTGAAATTCCTGAAAAACTGCTGAATTTTGCTTTTTTTTCTAAGGGCCCTGAAAACTCCTGAAAATTGTGTTTTTTTTTATCCTGATATTTCTTTTCTGTCTCCTGAAAAATTCCAATCGAAGAGCAAAAAATAAAATTATGACAAAACATAAAAATATGACGTTTCTGTTTTTCCTTATCGATAGAAAGTTGCTGGAATCCGGAATTCTTACTTCTGACCTTATTTAGCGCCGAAAGAGTCTACTGCGCATGCGTCGAGTCGCCGCAATCGGGAAAGATGGGATAATTGATATTTAGTACACTTTTTTACCAATTTTATAAATTCCTTCTCCCCTACAATTGATTTTTTTTTCACGTTATCTCCTGAATTTTCTGTACTGTACTCCTGAAAAAATCCTTAGAAACTCCTGAATTTTACTATCATTTATACAGTATGAACCCTGTATGGGGGCAGTATACAACTTTCGCAACGCTGCTTGTTTCTGAGCTGACGAGCCGCCACTGAGAGGCAATTTCGTTTCTTCTACTGTTACAGCGAACGCACCTGAATTTTTATTTCAAAATTTAAAGCCTTATATGAGATAGCTTCTTAAAATCTAAAAGTAAAATAAGCAAACTTTAAAAAAATCTCTCTTTGTCTGTCAACGATCACGCAGATTCCATTGCATCTATACTTATAAAAGGCAATGTTTGTGCGTGTGTGTGTGCGTGCCTACGTGCGATGTCCAGACGAATCTATCGCACTTGCAACTTTGAAATTTGGCACACAGGTAGTGCTAACGGTGACGGAATGCACCTTGAAGCCGAAATTTTAAAATTTAATCTAGAAAATTTTTTATTTAATGTTTTATGTTGTTTTGGTTGATTTTTCGCACTAATTTCTCAATAGAATGGTTTCGAATAAGTGTACGACAAAAATAGACACACCATCGGAAAGAACATGCGATTTCCGTTCTACTGAAGTTAGTTTTGAATTTATAACGTAATTTACTGAATTTTGAAAAAAAAATTTAAAAATAGTCGGTTAAGCCTAATAAACTTTGTTTGGAATTTCAATTTCCTGCAGCCGCCGTTCTACTTTTGTTATCAATTTGAAATTTGTTGAAGTAATAAACATAACGTTTCTCCGTGATTTAAGACAAGAATGGTTAAAATTGAATAGTTGGTTGAATTTTAATTATTTTTTTTCTGAAGTGTTAAACAATTTTCGTCTCAAAATTCTCTTTACGGTTCTTCAGTCGGTTCTAATCAAGGTCGCATGACGTATTTTCCCAACATGCATTTCGTCGAAATCACGTGACGACATAACCCCTTTGCTTCGTGTCGACAGATAATTCTTTTAATTTGTTTGTTTTTATACTGTTTGACAGTTGAGTATACGGCTGATATGAAAAAAAAAAAAGAATTTGGAAGCCCTTCTAGGAGGGCGCCATTTTTTTTTTTTTTGTTGTCTTGACCGAATCAAAACGGCTATAGTTCTAGACCAATGATGACAATTTTTCCTTCTTTTTTGATTCCGGATTGAAAACAACTTTGGAATGAATAGGGGATAATAGCCTCTGTATCTGAAAATCCCCAAAAACCCTTTTTCAAATCAAATCAAACGGCTGATATCTTTAGCTAGAAAAAATGAAATATGATTTCAAGGAGCTATTTACATAATATGGCTTGAAAGTTTAAATCTGAAGTGAAAGATTTTCTCTTTTTTCTTTTCTTCTTTGATTCATTTTGGATATATTTAAATACTCTAGAAATTATGTTTGTCTGTATCTTTCGAGGCGTATTGTTCCATTTGAAATCGTTTAAGATTTCATTCGGTTTTCATTCTTTAACATTTTACCTGGTTTATAGGAATCAATCTTTTAAATCAAAAAAAAAAAACTTTTCGAAAATATAGGTTTATATTTACTCTGTATTGTCATATCATTATCAGGAGAAAAATAAGCGGGAAAAACAATAATTTATCTTTTGTTTTGATTTGGATTTCAAAACTTTTTCGTCATTGTGGGTGGATTTTTTCTTTTTTTTTTCTTTCTTTCTTTCTTTCTTTTTTTTTTTTTTTTTCATTTTGTTGAAGTCCTGATTCCACGGGCAACGCCGTGAGCGTACTGCTAGTAAACAAATAAAAATGAATTAACTTTCCTTTTTTATCACAAATTTAATGCTCCTACTGAATTCAGATTCGTACATTGCGTTGTATATGTTTGAAAAACGGAGTTTTAAGGAAAGGAAAAAAGATAATATCTCGAAAGTAATTAATTTAGAAGAATTTCAATCTTCATAATAAACGAGGAAATGAGTCATTGCGTCGTGCGCAGAATCGAGAAAGAAAGTCTTTACAGGCATAAAACAGAAAATGTGAAAAATAACAGCAGAAACAGAATTTTTTGCATATTTTTAAAATTTTACATGAAAAGAAACAAAAAATAAATGAGAACCTTAACGATGTTGGGTATTTGTTGCCCAAAATATACAGCACATTTTTTAAGAGTCCAGAAATTTTCTATTTGATAAAAAAATTGAGTTGTTTATTCTTTCAGTCGAAAATGATAAATGAAAGCGCTAGATAGTTCAATCCTCAAAATCTGAGCAACTCTACTGAGAGAATTTTGAAAATCACAAATTTCATTTCTTAGATCTGAGTTTTAGTTTGCGCTGACGCCAATAGGTGGCGGTCTTGAAATGAAAGATAATATTTTTGTTGCTAGTTTTTGGTCTCTTCTCTGGAACAAACTTGGACTTGTTTCTTCAGCAACCTACTCACAAGCAAAGTCTTTGAAAATAAACAGAACCTTCATATTTTCCTCCAGAACCTGAAGTTTTCTGACATTTTTTAATTTGAACCTTTTGTGAATACGGGGATGATAGATAGCCTTTGCAGCTAAAAATCCCAAAAAACCCCTCAAATCAATCAATCAATTTTGATCTCTCGAATTCGACATCGGATACAGAGAGTAAGATAATGTTGAATTTCGATTAAAAATTTACAGACTAGTCCGATTTTCCACATTTTTCTAAACATGCAGCAAGTTGAAGCAATACGGAAATTTAATTAAATAGATAACTTTCGGTTTTTGGAATTAATTTATGTATTTGCTTTGAGGATCAATTCCTTTGATCCTTATACCATCTTCCTTTACCTTTGAAATTTTCTCCGATCTTAAATAAAAGTAAACTCGTTATTTCTTTTAGATGGGATTTGATCTTTAGTACATTTAAAGAAGAAGTAAAATGTTTATTTCTTGTGCAAGATGTTTGATAAAGTGTTTCAATACTTTTTAATAAATAATTTGTTTCTAAAGGAAGTGTCAAAAGAAAGTGAATGAAAAATGAGTTGTCGGAAAGGGTCTTTTTTTTAAGAATAAAATACAGATTGCCCTTGAACATTTGGCTTTAAATTAAAAAAAGAGTGCTTGTTACGCAGAAATTTATTTTATTTTTCTGCTTCTTTCTCTTTTTCTTTCTTTTTTTCCGATGCTATTTAACTGAGAATGTTGTATTTATTGATAGTTAGGAAATAATTCGCTTTCTGTAAGGAAGTTTTAAATAAAAATGTGTTTTTTATCACTTTAAAACTTTTTAAAATTAAATAAATAAATATGTTTTTTTTAAGACAAGGTTTCTTAAAGAACGCATCGGCACCTCGAAAGATTCATGATTTTCTGGTTTTTTAAAAAAAGTTGTGCTTCTTTCGGTTTTTTTTTTTTCAATGTTTGAGACACGACATGACTTATTATAAATTAGTATCTATATTTAAAATATTTCACCCACAATCATCAAACAACTGTATCAAATCTACTTATTTCCTGTGTGTTGTTAACTTATGTGTCACTTACTTATTACTAGCCGCCTTCGGCGACCAGCTTATTCGCCTGAAATAAAATTTCCACTGAATTTCTTATGCATAACTTTATATTCATGGTTCCCTTCACAAAGTAGTTTTAAATCCCTCCCTTAGTTTTTAGTTCCCTTCACAAAGATTTTTAATGGAAATTTAACCCGCGTTCTTTTCGTAGCCTTCCATCTATTCTGTTCGTTGGCTGCATGCACATCCTTAATGGAGTCCAATAACTGTCTGTGTCATGTATCATACAATGGCATCATCTTCACTCTCTTATTCCTCTTGAAAATATGCATTTGATTTTAACTTCAAAACGGGGCGGCACATTTTACTTTCAGCAATATGTTAGCTGAATGAAAATATGCTGATTAAAACATATCATTAACCATAAAAAAATATTACCTTAGCTTTCAACAATGAAAGAGAAGCACGCAAATAAATATTTGTTTAAACAATGAAAACGGTTTGAATTGCGATACAACAATGAAAAGTATTGTTGTAAATTATGCCAAAAAATATTTTTAAAAATTTAATAAAATTAGAGAAAAAAATCGTACGACAACTTAATTGATATCATTGAAAAGGTAATTTTTTGCACTTTGAGGTGGTGCAAAAATAATTTTTGTGCTTTAATATGTTCGAAAGTTATTAAGGATAAACACCGAAATATCGCTTAATTTTTAGTTAATTAAAATTTCAAAAACGGGCTCCGAGAAGCACATTCCCACCCTCCAAAGTATGTTTGTACCAAATTTCGTAGCTCTAGCTCAAGCGGTGTTCCCTGCAGAGCGACACCACACAGACACACGAAAACACAGACACACTCACATATTCTCCTTTATTATTAATAGAGATGTATATTGTTATGCTTGTATATATTTCGGTTGGAACAAATATTTTTTGACTGAACATCGGGTAATGAAATTTTTTAGAGAAAAAGAGCAACAGGTAACAAGGAAGAGTGGAAAAAAAGATTTCAAGAGAATTATAGAAGGAGAAAGATTTGATAAAAAAAAAATTACTAATTAAAATTTCAAAAAAAAAGTACTCCGAGATGCTCATTCCCACCCTTCAAAGTATGTTTGTACCAAATTTCGTAGCTCTAGCTCGAGCGGTGTGTCCTGCAGACACAGACACACGGAAACACAGCCACAGACATTCTCCTTTATTATTAGTAGAGATGTATATTGTTATGCTTTTATACGTTTACGAATGGAACAGATATTTTTTGACTGAACATAGGGTAGTGAAGTTTTTTAGAGAAAAAGAGTAACAGGTAACAAGGTAGTGTGGAAAAAACCTTTGAAGAGAATTATAGTGGGAAAAAGATTTTATAAAAGGAATTACTGAAATATTCAGTAATTTAGATAAAATATATCGATACCACAGCATCAAAATGATTTAGTTCTAATTGTGGCCTTTCATTCTAATATTGGAGTCTTTAAACTATGAGTACCGACACTAGGTGAGATGGTGTCCAAGAATTTTGGGGCAGCGAAAACCTCGAATGCAAGAGCACGTATCAGGTTCTTTGACATTATCGTGAGAAAATAATTCATAAAACTTGTTTATCGTCAAATATCTTCATATTAAAGCTGGATTCAGTAAATCCCTTGCTTCTTTAACAAACATAACATTTATTTTACATTAAGTGAACATAGATACACATAGAATAGACATGAACCGCAGAGAAGGAGAATCAGAGGTCCCACTCCGAAATTCGATCAGCGCCCCCACTCGCCAACAAAGAGAACTAGCCGCTTAGATACCCGCGCAGTTTCAAACGGAACACCAAGATCGCCGCCATGTTTGTTGTGTTAGATGTCGATCTTCATAAGAACAGGTAAGTTTAATACATGTTTCCTAATTTATATGAAAGTAGATTTAAGTTAATCAAAAATTTGTAAAATTAAATTTCACTATTATAAATAAAATAACGGAGTTCAGTCTTTTTTTCACGCTGACGTATTCTGGTTAATTCCTTTGTTGGCCACAGATGGCGTACTGTCTATGTGAAGTGTAATGTTAAAAAAAGTTGCCATAAGGGTCTATGGGAGTGAGATCTCTGATTCTTCTTCTCTGTGACATGAACGACATCACGAACAAAAAATCAAACGAACTGTTGCCAAAACACAAAACACTGAAAACAAAAATGAAAAAATGATTTCATGAAAAAAAAATAATTGAAATAATAGCTCCACTCTACTTAGATAAAATATATAGATGCCATAGCATCAAAATCAGAGGTGCAGTGGAGGCGGAACGCACTGGAACACAATTCCGGCACTGCTTTTTTTTCTTTATACGAAAAATAAATAAAAGAAAATTGTGAAATAACGCCTTACAACAGCTCGATCTTCGTAACCCTCAAAAACATGATTGATATTTCAAATAAATAAAAAGTAAAGTCACGAACCTTCTGCAAAATTTAAACTTGTATTTTTGAAGAAATAAATAATTGTAGTATTTTTTAGTTGTCGCTAATAGGTTCATTTTGTATTGTAAAACACATTAGAGATATCTTGGACCCTAATTTTGATGTTGTTTACAGCCCATTCGTTTTTTTTTTCTCCTCCTGTAAAATTTTAAAAATGTCAGAAGTCCCCTTTTAAAAACAATCGATTCGCATTCATACATACTCAAAAAAATTACTCTTTTATATGCAGTTTGCCCGCTAAAGTCCGTTGTCACTCCAATAATTTCTGAACGGCAAGAGCTATGGTCATACAAGTGGAATCTAGGTATACTAAAGTTGCCATGCGCCACGCAAGGAAACAGCTTACAGCGCCACCTGGCGGCAAAATTCAGAGTTAGCGTTTTTATCTCAAAAACGGTACGAAATACGGGGGAAAAGTCCATTACAAGCTGTTCAGCATCATCGATTTATTACAAAAAACATTTTGCGTACAAAAATGATACAAATGAAAAGCACAAAACTCACATTTATTTGATCGCGCTGAACAAACCTACACTTGTCGGAAATGAGGCTCATCTATCTGTCATGCTCAAAATGGTGTCCTTCAGCAACAATACACATCTGGACACGGGACTGCACTTCCCGCTGCGTATTGTACAACTTGGCAGGTAACACGCTGGCATAAGCACCCGTAACACGGTTTCGAAATTCCTGCAATGTTGGTGGAGGGGCTGCATACACTAGCTGTTTGATGTATCCCCACAGAAAAGAGTCCAATGGGTTCAGGTCAGATGAGCGTGGAGGCCATTTTAAGCAATCACCATACCCGATGACTTGTTGCTGGAATGTGTCCCGAATGTACTGTTAGACACTTGATATCTTGTGCGGAGGGGCGCCATCTTATTGGAACCATACATTCCGGAGGTACTCAACGGCAAATCCTCTAGAAAATTGGATATTACGTCCTTCCTTTGCTCTTTTCTTCCGCGTTATGTCGCGTTACAATTTTGGGAGTTGCGAATCAAACAAATATGCATTTAACGCCTTCTATTTTTAACATTACTGTACGGAAGGTGTCTTCTCTTACTAAATCGATGATGCTGAACAACTTTGTAGTTGACTTTTTTCCCGTATATTGTACCGCTTTTGAGATAAGAACGCTAACTCCGAATTTTGCCGCCAGGTGGTTCTGTAAGCGGTTTTCTTGCGTAGCGTATGGCAACTTTACTATACCTAGACCCCACTTTTATGACTATAGCTCTTGCCGTTTAGAAATTATTGGGTGACAATGGACATGAGCGAGCACACTGTATATAAATATAAATAAATATTTTATTGTGAAGTGCTCCATATCACCCCCCCCCTCCAGTGGGGGGGGGTCCCTCCCCTCCAACCAGCGTTCCGGCACTGCTTAATTTATGACTACACCACTGATCAAAATGATTTAGTTATGACTTTTCATTCTAATACGGGGCTCCTTAAACCATGAGTACCTATACCAGGAGAGATGGTGAGTAGGAATTTTGGAGCAGCGAAAACCTTGACTATCAGTGCGTCTGTCAGATTCTTTGACAGCATCATTCAAAAATAATTCATAAAATTTGACCGGGCTCCTTTGGTCAGTCCTCCCTACAGAGTTTTATCTATGTTTGCTTGCTTTCCCAACACATCTGTTAGGATTAATAGCAGGGAATGTGATTGCAGAATAAATCCCCATATCCAAATTTGGCTTCAAATAGTAACAGATGAGCAACCGTTTTGAAAACATCATGTTTATTACCAGTTTATAAACAAAAGTAATTGAAAATATTTACAATCTTACCTCTAATAAATTCTTTCTTCGACTTCATATTAGCAGCCTTTTCTTTAGAATTCAGCATTAGTTGTTTTTAATTTTAAATCTTTTTTAATACTCTGTTGTCAGATTACTTTAACATATTTATATATCAGCTTATGTCAGGTGAAGTTATTAATTCAAAACATTGAAATAATTCGTTTATATTTCCTGATTCTTTCGAAAGAAAATATTTTGGAAAAACGTACAGAACACAAAATATGGCGAGTTTTTTAAATAAAGAAAGTTGCAAATTGTTTTATAAAAACTTATTTGAAACGCTGTTTTTCCTAACAATGTCCCACCTCTCACGTACTGCTGACCAGATTTAATAAAATTTTGGAAAATGCTTGAATATTTAAATCACTTCACCTGACATTTTATATCATCACTTACTTACTACTTACTTATCATCACTTGCTTTACTTCATATGACAAATAATACAACAAATTACATTATATGTGAACATTCACAATAGATGAGAAAAATATATTTATACTGGAATAATGCCACAGGCATTACAGAAGAAAAGTAAACATTTCTAAGAAAAGATTTGCCAGTTTGAAAATCAGATGTGCCTGGACTATTTATCTAGACATTTAGACAATCCGATTTTAGGTAACGGCTTTGTGAAAAGGTCAGGGCATAACTTCATCCTTGTAGAGCAAAAGTCCTTATATCTGGAATAGTCGGACTTCTGAAAAGTAGTAAAAATAAAACTTGTACGCAGTAATAAGGATATAGAAAAAGATATAGTGGTAGTGAAATGGAAAAAATATGTTCTTTCAAGGAAATGCCATTAATTTTCGAAGTGTGTTTAACCAATTTCAAGATTAAAGAAAGAATTTTTCGAATAAAATTAATTTAAGAAGTTAAGTGTAATAGTAAGTACAATAAGAAAACTTCTCAGTATAGGACTTAAACTATTAAATACAGTGGAACTTGACTGATTTGAAACTTTTAGATTCGAATTATTCAATAATTTGAATTTTTCCTTGTATCTCGAATAGTCGGACTTCAGAAAAGTAGTAAAAATAAAACTTGTAGACGGTAATAAGGATATAGAAAAAGATATAGTGGTAGTGAAATGGAAGAAATTTGCTGTTTCAACGAAGTACCAGTAATTTTCGAAGGTTTTTTTTAAACCAATTTCAAGATTAAAGAAAGAATTTTTCGAATAAAATTAATTTAAGAAGTAAGTGTAATAGTAAGTACAATAAGAAAACTTCTCAGTGTAGGACTTAGACTATTAAATACATTGAAACTTGACTGATTTG
The DNA here is from genome assembly GCA_013235015.1 of Araneus ventricosus. Taxonomy (NCBI): domain Eukaryota; kingdom Metazoa; phylum Arthropoda; class Arachnida; order Araneae; family Araneidae; genus Araneus; species Araneus ventricosus. The sequence continues at coordinate 10,070 of BGPR01018613.1, read as the reverse complement.
AAGTTTTCAGATTCGAATTATTCTATAATTCGAATTTTTCCTTGGTCCCTAGAAGTTTCTATTTAACATAATATTAACGGGACCCAGTTTTGTTTAATTCGAATTTTCGAATAAACCGAATTTTTATTTTGGTCCCGCTAGCTTCTAATTATCCTACCTCATCTGTAATTTCATTATGATTTTCTGTAGCTAGACAAAACTCTGAATGACATGCAGTTATAAAAACTGTCTGGAGAAAATAAATTTTGTTACAACTTTTTTTTCTTCCAATCTTGTACTACAGCTTTAGAATTCGCTTTTTAAACGTTGAGAAACTAATTTTTAAAGAATAAAAATAAGATCAGAAGTTCTAAATCGCTTCTTAGTTATAATAGCCAATTCTAATCGAATTCGATCGAAAAATATTTCAAAATCTAGAATTTAGTGAACGATTAAATTAGATTGGAAATGTGTAGGCTAATGTTTTCATTCAGAAATCCAAGATTTCTGGATTCAAATACGATATTTTTCGGAGCAGAACGCTCCAAAAATAGTTATTTTCTTAACCTGACCAGAATGTCAGCATAAATAATGTTTTTAACAACAAATTCCCAACTTTAATGTTGATAACTTTTTTGTTTGCTTTTGACTATTTTACCTGAAAGTTATGTATAATAATTCCAAATATTATCAGTTATTTAAATTTTTGAAATATATTTACAAATTTTCAACGGTATGTTTTCTCAAATAAAAATTCTCTTATGAAAAGAGAAGAGAAAAAATAATGATCATGTCAAAATGTATAAATATACGGTAAAATTCTTTATGTTAATCGTGTATTTATAAACACCTAATTTCATAATTAAATAAAATAAAATATTATATTTCAAACGATAATTTTCAGATTCACGGATAAGAAAATAAGTTAGTTGAATTTATGAATAAATTTCTGACGTAATATATTTTTTAAATTTAAGTTAAAAATATGTTTAGAGCCATATCCTTAAACTGTGTAGCAAATAGCAGGTGAGGATTCCTTTAAAAAATTCTGTGAAGCAAAAATTTCGTAGCGCAAACGATACCAGTGTATGTGACGTCACACGTAGTTAGTAATAGGAAGTTTGTTTAAGGTTTTCTTTCTTTTGATGTAATTACTATTCTGTGTCTTGAATGTTTTTTAAGTCAATTTAGTTCTTTTTACGGCAATTATTCATTTTTATTTAAACTTTTTCAAATGATAACCGTTTTGAAGTAAATGAAAGATTCGTTGACCGAATTTATAGCGGAATTAATGGAAAGATGATTGGTCTCTAGATTGCCAGTTATAAACGAAATTTATATCATAGTGCTCTGGCGTTGTGTTCCGAGATATTTAAACAACTTAATTAAGAGAAGAAAATTTTCTCTTTTTTTCTCAACAGAAACTGATCTCAAAGAAAAATGTTACAGTGCTGTTCAGAAAAAATAGGATTCAAATTAATGAAATAATGTAGTCTTAATACAGAATTATATTTTCCAGTAAGTTATATTTTCATTTTATCTCTTATTTGTTTCACTTCATCAGTCAAGAAGTAATCATATTTAATAAATAATTATATCTGAAGTAAAGCAATTTTTTTCAAGTGTAAACTTTTTTTTAATTTCAATAATTTGAGCTCGTTTATCTACTATTTTTTCAATGTATGTGAAAGGAAACTAACTCTAATTACTTGAATTGAGAATTTCGTAGAAAATGAAAACAGTGACTTCATTTTCCTGTTGTAAAAATAAAATGTTATTGCCAAAGTTTGCTATCAAGCAACTAGAAACAAACGATAACGATAGTTTACATTTTGGATTTATGCGTATACCCTAATTCCTTCAATTAAAATTTATGTAGAAAATCTTCAAAACAGGCACTTTATTTTCTTGTTAAAAAAAGAAAATGTTATCGCCTAAGTTTGCAACTAATCAAATAGAAACAAACTTCTTTTAGTATAATTTTTTGAAAAAGAGTACGACAATGATACTTTACTTTTTGAATGCATTATCTGAATGCACCATCTTGCATTAGTCAAGCTGCTCAGGGTAAATCATCCAGGAAGTTACAGTTTTTCCTAAATTTCTTTAAATTATCGACTTAAATTAAATGCATGTTCTACATTATTGTTCCGAATGATCCCTCTACTTGTTGAACATAGAGCGACTGTCATGAGATTTCTAGCAGTTTTCTTATGATTAACAGCTTTTAAGCCAGAGTTCTCTGTTGGGTACATTTGTTATTGACTATATAAAGTATTTTAACAAAAAAATCATAGCATCATTCATTAATATCCTGCAAGAATAACTTAAATTAATAGATAGATTTTTACTGTTCTGTTTCGGGAAAAAAAACCGTCATTTTCTGGACAACCTGCGTATACTCCCATTGAAAACCGTAATGTTTTGGCATGCCGGATCTAACCTTGAAGTTTATAGGAATCATTCTGAATCGCCCTGGACTAATAAAAGATATGAAATAAAGAAAGAGATAGGTCTTACTTGAATTA
>BGPR01018612.1:0-30586 GCA_013235015.1 Araneus ventricosus | reverse complement strand
AGCTAAGAAATGCTTAATAATCAGCTTAATTTTATTTAAAACTATTTGAAAGAAATCGAAGATCTATAATTTTTATATAAGATAATGATAGATTTCTAGCTACAAAAGACTGAGCTTTCTCCCAACTATGGTGTAACAGTGTGGAATGATTTAACCTATGGATGGATAGGTAGGCGGAGGGCAATGAATGGCCACCACGTTTTCTAACACTTTACCTTAATGATTTTTTGCTTTTGTAGTATTGTCAAAGATAAAATATTTTCTAGAAAGTCACGCAACTATGAATAACATGATGACATGAATCGATTCATAAGAGAAGTGCGCCGAAAAATCAATAAGAATAAAAACCAATAATTGTTGGTAAATAAAAATAATGTTGCAAAGTAAACTTGCGCGTAGAAACTAGGTACAGGAAATCGTTGAATGAGGACAATTTTACCTCTTCAGAGATTGTTCTCAATTATTATTTGCCAACTTTTTAGGTGACTTAATAAAAGCAATCACTTTCTGATAATAAAAATTCTGTAACTTACTTTCCAACCTAAAACGGAACGGGTCCGTTTCCAATGTTTGGTTCGTTTCGAAAGGAATAGTTAAATTCTAGGAGAACGTCGAAAACAAGAGTTTGTTCTTAAAATCTTAGTAACCCATCTTCGGAATAAAAAATATCGATTACAAATCATTCAAAAATGTTTATTTTTGAGAGAATTACAAAATAAATTCGTATTTCTTCTTTTTGGACCAGAGCACTTTTGAAGCCAGGGTCTGCATTAACTTTCATCTGCAAAAAGAAAAAAAATGATGCACCAGTAAATGTGATGCAAGACTCAATTTCTAGAAAATCACACAGTACAATTTATAAATTGCTATTGCGAACTATACAAAATGCATGTACATTAACTTTTGTTGGTATATATGAAACAACATTTCCATTCATGTTGTGTTTATCCAAATTTAAAAAAGATGCAGTAGTTTTAAGGCCAAAACAGCTTATTTCAGAAGCAAAGCATAATCAAATTAGTTATAGAGTACTCTATGATAAAATTTTTAAAAATCTTATTGAAATAATAAAGCCATGACCAGGAGTAAAGAATTACGCCTAAAACGTAGTGAGTTGCTTGCTGAGTTACATGATTGAAAAAGAGGAATCTGCACCATCGCAGCGAGATCAAGTAGAAGAGGGGAACCCCCGAGAGCGTTAGAGCGGTTGAAACTGGATTTCAGCGAGTTAAAGTGACGCTTAATTGTGTATTAGAGCTTAAGTATCCGACTGTGTTCGGAGACATTTTTTTTTGAAAAATAACGTATACATATTTTTTAATGTTATTTTTCAACTGCATTTGTTTTAAAACAATGAAAATATTGTAAAATTAGGCTTTCAAAATAATATTTAAAAAAATGAGAAATTTGAAGAAAAATGACTAAAATATTTGCCTTACGCTAACAGCCATAGACAAAATCATATTCTAAATATACATAAATCCTTGTAGGAGTACATTTTTATGATAGTTATCTGTGTTATGCTCGAAAATATTTCTTGTACTTCAAAATAGTTTTGAGATATAGCTGAACATAGTTACTAAACTGGTAATTTTTCATAAAAAATGTTTTTCGTTTATATTTAAGCACTTAAAAATAATACTTGATTTTAAAATTGACCTTAGTTTTTAGAGGAAAACATCAAGCATATTACAGAAAACAATCTCAGAAAATTTCATATCAATACTTGAATAACTTTTTGAGAAATCATTGTTACGGTCGCAGTTTTCTTCAAAAATATTATTTCTCAGAAAACTCATTTAAAGTTTTTATGCAACATAAAATAATGCTTACAGTTCGGTAATAAAACAGCTGTAACTCCATTTGTAATTCAGGTAGAGTAAAAGTTGAGACAGTTTTAGAAAGCTGGTTAAACAGGCTACATAATTAAGTCATAAAAAGTTTTTTGATAATTTCATCAAAAACGACGATTTTAAACCAGTCGGATATCTTAAGTAGAAATAATTTTACTAATTAAATTTTGAGTAGCGTTTTTAAAATTAGGAAAGTGTTAATTTATTACATATATATATATTATACCTGAATTCTTACTTTCTCATATACGAAGTATAGAAGGAGAAAGAAGGTAGTGTCACCATCAAAACGTTCGACCTCGAGATCTGGATGAATCTTCCACGTTTCCGACTTTCCTGAGCCCGAAAAAACTAGTTTTGAAATTATGTCTGTCTGCCTGGCAGTCGGTCTGTTTGCTTGTGAACACGATAACTCAAATGCAACGGGTTAGATGGATGGAAATTTGGTTTTAACATCAAAATTTTGCACATCATCACATTTTGGCTGAAATTCTTCAACGAGAAGCTTATTTGTCCCTCAGTCTGTGTGCATGAACACACAACGAGCTAACTGGATGAAATTTGGCACACGCTTTTATTATAAGAATTGTGGATGTGTATGAAATTATGAACCAAATCTATCTCTAGGTTGAATGTGTGCCAGGATGTCTGTTCTTGTGCATGTGAAGGTGTAACCTCTAAACAGCGGTAAGATAGATGCATGAATTTATCACTCTATTTTTATCTTGTTATACAAAATTGTAGATCCGTGTCGAATTTTTGTTCAAACTGGTCAACAGGAAAAGATCTATTATTCCCAACTACATAATCGAGTAACTTCACTATACGACGAAGTTGAGCAGCAAATGTGAAATATTGTGGAACGACAAGGTCGAGGGGAGAAAATCCCAGGACTTGTTCTCTAGACTACTGCTAAAGTAGTGGATTTTTTCTCGCCTGGTGCATCAAATGAAAATTTAAACATGGAAATGAATTTTCTGCCTATGTAGGGAGCAAAGTTTCAATAAGCTTCTGTTTAGTATTAACGATGTTTTGTCCCACAGGTCAGAGCCCTTATTTGCAGGTTTGATTTAGCCACGCTGGTGGATGGGGTTTCTTCACGGTCGGCCTGTCTCATGCCCACACACCCTTTTGGGTTGACTGGGACGGCGTGAGTTTTAAACCAGCGGGAGTCGTCTCCCCTAAACTTTCTCGTATACTTCTCGAAAAAGGTGCTGTTTCCCCTCCCCCCGCGTGGATAAAAAAATTCGAACTTATTGTAACCAGGATCCAATGACTATCAGAAAATATTTAGTTAAAGAATCAAATTCAAAGAGATGCGTTCCGATTAAATGCGTACCGATTTCTACTCTTGCTCGCCCAAGGACAAAGTCACATAATCCTTCCGCGTGCACAGATTGCTACCAGTAAGCATGCGCATGGAGAATCGGATGGAAAAAAAGCGCCAAGCAGGAATCAATAAATATCGTGCACAGAAGATTGCGTCCAGTACGCATGCGCGTGGAGATAGCGGATTCGTTGGAGATGTTATTATACAGACCGACAGACAGTCAACCATCTGACGGATTTGGTCCAAAGTTTTATACGGACCTACATTCATGACGATAAAACTGTGTATGAAATTTTATCCATCTAGTTTTTCAGGTTTTTGAGTTATAGTGTTCGCATGACCGCGGACATACAGACAGACAGGCTTCCCGTTGACGGATTTTGTCCAAAATTTGAAAGAAACCTACAAATTATGTTTAAAGACCACATACCAAATTTCATCCCTGTAGCTTTAACAGTTTTCGAGTTATCGTGTTCACAGACAGACATAATTCCGAAATTGTGTTTTTCGGACTCAAGAAGGTCTAAAACGTGGAAATTCGTCAAAATCTCGAGTTCGAATTTTTTGACGTTTACAATACTTTCTCTTTGTACACTTCGTATACGAGAAAGTAAAAAGTTGACGCATGGCGTGGAAGTTATGTCTGGGTCTTTCATATGGATTGCAATGCTTTTAAATTGCATCCGACTATAATGGGAACTGCAGTTTCGTATTGTGGATACCGCTTTTAGCTGGCTTCGGGGCCAACATTCTTAAACTATAAATTTAAGTTTAACATAGTTTATAATGAAATTAATTTCTTCAACACTCACAAACTTCTAGTCATCCTTTCAGGGACAGTTCTCCGGCAACACGCAGCTTCCGTCTCCTTTTTGAACGTATCCTTCATCGCACTGGCATCCGGCTTTACACATCATCACACAGTACGCGGGAGGGTTTTCGTAGTTTTCGCAAGTGATGGGGCACGGGGTACCACAGTCGTTATAGCGAGATTTTTCACCGCATTGCTCCTCTAAAAAACAAGGTAGAGTAACAAAAATCTTGCAATTCTACAGTGAAAAGTCTAGAAATTCTGAAGAATAAAAGAAACTTAAGGAATTTGTAACAGCACAATGAAGTAAAACGAATATTATACAACTAAAGGGTCTTAAACTTTGGGTCATTTAGGATTTTCATACTTTTTGTATTCCCGAGAATTATACTTGGTTCCCTGGAATTCCGAGGAAGAAACATAGTAACACACATTTATTTATTTTTATCCATGCCGGCACAGCCTACCCAGAGGGTGTAAGGCACTGAGCCGGACGGCGGGGAATACAAAGTAACAACAAAACAGAAAGATAAAACATTACATCAAATTCCAAAACATCGTAACAAAACTGAATTGCACTGCATGCAAAGAAGCTACAACAAGAGCAAAAGTTTTGAACAACTAAACAGAAGACAAAGGAAGTGACAAAAAAGTTCATGAAACAACATCAAATAGTAAAACAGGAAACAAAAGACAAATAAAAATTTAAACAAAAACTTAGTATATTAAGTACTTACAGCATGTGTGATAATTCAATAGAACACATTTAAAATTTTATATTCCAAGATGAAATAAAAAAACACACAAATTTTAAAGAAACATTGATATATTTTTTAACAATGTTTCATCAGTCAGAAAGCTCACTGCATATGCAACTGGAAATCTTAAGGATCTCTTTCAGTTTCACAAGTCCAAATTTATTATTAATTAAAATTTTAAATCATACCGTTTTGTTTGCGTTAGCAGGTCTATTTAAATGAATTTTTTAAATAGACCTAATAGATAGAAAATTTTAAATTGAATTGTGTGTTTTTTATTTCTTCTTGGAATATAAAATTTTAAATGTGTTCTATTGAATTGTCACACATGCTGTAATGTTCCTAATATCCTAAGTCTTTATTTCAATTTTTATTTGTCTTTTGTTTCCTGGTGATGCTAATATGATAGTTAAGTTAGGAAAAATAGTGAGTTGTGAATATCACCTATGTTATGTACACGTCATATACCTGGCCGTGTGATGTCCTTTATAAGAAAAGAGTGGATTTTGGAGAAAGCTCTGTTGAGATAGAAAATATATCATATGAAGAAGAAGGAGAAGATATTGATGAAAGTGAAAATTAATTGAAGATTTAGATACATAGAATTTGAAGCCGGTATAGCATCAGATGCTATGTTTCACATTGCTTATACAGAAAAAAATTCTATGATTAATATAAAGGAAACTATAAAAAAGATAAGGGAAGTTGTAAAATTATTCAGAAAATCACCTCTCAAGAAAATTATGAATTATTAGAATTAATATTATTATTATTAATAATAATAATAATTTTACAAAATTATGTGAAAGAACAGTTTGCTGCGAAAAGATGATTTGTTTAGACACCAAAACATGATGGAATAGTTTGTTGGCAATGCTTTAAGAGATAAAATCACCAATTTCAAAAGCATTAATTGGTATTAAAGAACAACAAATTTTGGCTAATGTAGAATTTCAAACTCTGACTGCAACTGTAGCAGGCTTGAAGCCAATAAAATTTGGTCTAGAAAAACTCTGCAGTCGAAACGCGACTTTTCTAACTGCCGAATGAGTATTTGCTTCATTATTGGAGTTGAACCAAAAAGTGGCGTAACTAGGGTGGGGCAGGTAGGGCACGTGACCTGGGCGCAGTTTCCAGGGAGAGCAAAGTTAAGGAATCAATTGGTTGTATTTAAAAGAAAAGTAGGTTTTTTGTAGCTTTTAATCCCAAGATTCTTAAAAATTGAAATTGTTTCAACAAAGTGTGGGAAAAGTTTAAGGATACAGTCATTTTTACACCCCGGAAACCACAAGCTGGTACAAACTAACAAATAATATTATGTTTCAGAGATTTCCTGACCAAAACCCTCATCAAGAAATTAAAAGCTCGCTTAGAACTCGCACCCCGCAGAGACACAAATTAGTGTCTCTCCGGGGTGGGAAAAAAGGGAAAGTAGTTAGGAATCAGTTGTCACCCCAAGGTTTCTGATGGTTTCTCACGGTATGCCTCATTCATGCTGACTGTATATCAGTTTCTTTGGAAGTTGCTGTTAAATGGTTAGCGAAATTGTCATTCCTATTTTCAATCAGTATTCAGCAAAGAACAGGAAATACACCTCCATTTTTTGCGTATTGTAAGAGCATTCCAGCAACTTTAAAAGACCAAAGTTCGCTATCTTTACATTGTTTTCAGTACTGAATATTTGCATAATTTGTATGATGAAAATGCGATAGTGTTTATTTTAAATCTTATTTCGCAAATCCTAGATGCAATTCTTCTGCCAAACGCAAACAGATAAAAATACTGAGAGAGAGATAGAAAAGACCACATAAAGTTTTGCAATTAATTGCTGGTAAAAATTATCAGTCCATATTGAAGTTGAAATTAAGATAAATGAAAGCGAGTTCTTTAAGAATTAACAAGAAGAAATACGTGCGTGAAGACATTCAATTCCTGCCGTAATGCGAAGCGTTTTCTTGCCACGCTGAGTTACGTATTTATCACCAATTAATTTGACTATTAACAAACACATTAAAATTTGCTTTGACTAACAAATCATTAAGCTACCAATACTCAGCCTAAAATAATTATTTAAATATATAAATATGGCAGTCATTTTTTTTATAATCCTTATGTTTAGCACATGTACAAACATTTTTAGAACTAAAGTATTGTAATTATAAACACTTTTGCTTCATAAAAAGCCAGAAGGGTTAATTTATATCAGTTCGGATACACTAATGCCTTTAAAAATTTTCAATAATAATGTATCGGTTTTTTAGGCACATAAATAATATCTACTAAAATAATAAGGAAGTACAATTTTACATGTCATAGAGAAATTACTGACGTTATAATTTTAATTCATGTTTGAATCAGAATTTTTCCCCCTGCAATAGCGTATTCCCTAATTTCATGCAATGAACTTTAACTTTGTCATAAGGTGCTAGATAAAACATTATCAAACTTTATTAGTTGTAAATTTTGATTAATATATTTAAAGATACACGAAGTATGTCCGGAAAATAAGTACCGTTTTGGAAAAACTCGCATAAAAAACGTTTTTTCAAAACAAAATGTATTTTTTCATGAAAGAGCATTTCGTAAACTATTTTTCTACATAGTTACTACCATTGTTCAGACATTTGTCATAGCGAGAAACCAACTTGTCTATACCCTCTTCAAAGAAGGATGCCGCCATTGAAGACAGTCACTGCTGAACACCGTTTTTAGCCTCGTCATCGCTGTCAAAGCGCTTACCTCTAAAATCACGCTTCAAATTCAAGAATAAACTCAAGTTTCATCACTGGTCACAATTTTGTTTAGGAATTTATTGCCCTCTTCACTGCATCGGGTACGAAATTTCAAAGCACTGCCAAGTCACTTCGTTTCGTGGACATCCGTAAGCATTTTCGGAACCCAACAGGAACACAATTTGCGATAATTTAAGCGATTTGTGACAATCTCATGCAAAACAGTTTTTGAAATTTGTGGAAACTCATCAAAAAGCATTCTTATTGTGAACAGTCTGTTTTCACGAATTTTCTCATTCACTTTTGCAACCAAACCATCATTGACAACAGAAGGTCGCCCACTCCGTGCTTCGCCATGAACATTGGTGCGTCCATCATTAAATTGTCTAACCCACTTTCTAACCATTCCATCAGTAATTACATTTTCACCATAAATCTCTACAAGTTGACAATAAATTTCAGATGGCTTAACTTTCTTTGTGTTCAAAAAGCGTATTACAGAACGCACTTCACAGTCGGCGGGATCGGCAATCGTCTTAAACATTTTGAACGCTCACTAACACATGTAAACACAACACAATCCGGCTGCAATGAACCAGAGACACGTGTGCACATGCGCGGAACTGCGACACTAGCACTGCGGTGGCGGTAGAACGAAACGGTACTTACTTTCCGGACACGCCTCGTATATGAAATTATGTGATAAATTGTATTACGAATATTATTATTTGTCACTAATGCTTTTGTATGATTTTATCTGTGTTAGCAAAAGATTTACTTCAAAGTTTAGAGTGTTTTCATACTGTATATGGGCAAAAAAGTAATGTTTATTTTTTTTTTCATTTTTATTTGTATGTGGATTTTTTTCTATAGATTAAGAGCTTTGTTCACATTTTAGATTATATTTCAAATGCAAGATAAATGGAATGCACCTTTTATTTATCTTTTTCTAATATATCAAAAGTCTCTTACAAAAAACTTTAATTTTCTAATTTCATCCATATTTAAGGAATTGAAGTTAGATTTCACCAAATTTTCTGTGAAAATTTAGCAAAATTTTGTTAAAAAATTTGTAATGTGTAAATCCTATGAACTCAAATATATTTTATATGTAGTTTTTGAAGTTTAACTGCATTTTTAACCTTTTCACTCCCCGGCATAAAGTTTCCGAAAAAAAATGAGGATCACATTTCAAAAGGAAAAAGAGGGGCGCAGTTTCAGTATTTGTCCTAGGCGCCACTTTATGTAGGTACGCCATTGCTCCTTAACAGCTGTGCTTGGAAAAAGCGAATTTTCCATAGACTTTGAAATTTTCACACTTGATCCCACAGTTCCTTCAATGGATCAAACCGTAGGCGAATCCAGGATTTTGGTGGAAAAGGGGAGGGGGCTGAGATCATAAAAATTTTGTATGATCGTGACGTCTCCAAACTTTACTGGACTGATCGAAGGTAATAACAAACTCGAATTCTGTTTTGAGTGTGTTATTACCATCATAAAATCATGCTAAATTACAATAAGTGTTATTTTTAATAATATTCTGTAACGGAAACGAAATTTTGCAAAACATTAATCACTAATGCTAAAGTTATCGAATACCAAACTTCATGGCTTAAGTAAATCAAAACACTAACTTTACAGACTTGACTCACCTGAAAATAAGAATCATAAAGGACATTACAATGTTTTCGATAATTTAATAAAAACACAATGAAGTAACTAGCAAAAAAATGTTTTCGACCGGGTCAACGCTACAAGTACGAGTGGAACGACTACAACAGCGGTAAATTTCGGTAAATTTTTTCCGTCAAAAAAGCCAGAAAGCAATTTTGCCAAGTTTTTTTTTACTTATTTTTTTATGGAGATGAAGAATGGTGGAAAATGCCTGTGTTACATGATTCAGAGTCCTTTGGATCGGATAAAGCAATTTTTATTTACAGCATGGTCTATCATACATGAAAAGTAAAATTACAGTGAGGATAATATATATAGATTTTCAAGAGGATTGAAAGGATAGAAAAGCAGCCAATGGGGATTCATAATGATAGAGTGAAACAGCAAACAGAAAACATTAATACGACAACCAATCAGCTCTATTTACAAAGGCGTGAGGTTTCTGTAACCTAGTGATGTGATGTGCGAATACTCTACTCTTAACAGTTTCTCGAAGCTTCTAGTATTCTCTTTGTTACTCGTGATACTCTTGTTTCTCGAAGTTACTCGTGATTCTCTTTTGTTTCTCGAAGTTACTCGTGATTCTCTTTTGTTTCTCGAAGTTACTCTCAATTCTCTTTTGTTTCTCTGAAGTACTAATGTATGGAAAATTGGCGAAATAGAATGAAACTAAGGTTGCAATGGAAATTGTTTTATTTCTTAATAAAATATATTACAATGTCAATTCTTTTGTTTTGAATTCTTCAATCGTGCGTGGATATGTTACAATTCTGTGTAGGAATGGTCCATGATATGAAAAGTAACATACATAATTTAATAATTTGGGACTAATGTTTCTTGTAAAAGTTGAATCAATATATGAATTCACAGAGTGCTAGGATAATTTGTTGACACCATGTTCAAATCAAAATGTTTCTTCATAAAACCGAACGTTTTCTCATTCCTTTTGAAATCTACATTCAAGTCAATAATTGGAACATCGTTATCTATATGAAACTCTTCATCGATCAGCAAACTTGTCTCTGAATATTTTATAAGTGCGCTGATTAAGATAATTTTAAAATGGGATGCATCTATTCCCGGTTCAATGTAAACAGGAGATAGTGTACAACGCGAATGGCCGTTAATTGTAAATTAATTGTTTTTAACATATGTAGTTACCGAGATATGGAGGATCGCGTCACCAAATCATGCGTATTTTTGCCCAACTTTGCGACTCGGTAGTCGCTGAACTTTCCCAGGCTGAATTTTTTTGTAACTTCTGTTGTTACTCTTTATCTCTAAAATAAGACATTAGTTATGTTTTTAACATATGTAGTTACCGAGATATAGAGGATCTCCCATACAACGTTTTATGTGGCGTTTTGGCGTGTGAATCAAATTCCTTCCTGAGACCTTAATTGGAGGAAAGTAGTCCTACGTTAAAATCTAGAATTCTGGTGTATCTGGGGATTCGCCATTGTATCAAACGTATTTTCTTACGGCAGTAGTGAGGGTCTAAAGAGACCAAAATCATTCACCAAAGATCAATCAAAGGGGGCAAAGAGTGGTGCACGAAAAAGTTAGTACGCTTTTATTAAACACTTTTATTTAACTTGACTTGTTTCATGTTTGTAAACATGGAATTTTGCACTCACCTCCTGGTGTGTAACTTCGCAGTTTCGGTTGGTATTATTTTTCTCTAAATATTTTAGATATACAAGAGGCAGTAATGCATTATGTTTAGAAATGGCCGCACCAATGTTCTTAATATTCTTCATGACAATGCCCGACCTCAAACTTCCAATCGCACGCGAGAGCTCTTGGATGCTTTTGGGTGGGAGGTTTTTGGTCACCCACCATACAGCCCAGATCTTGCTCCAAACGATTACCACCTCATTGCAATAATGATGACCTGACTTGCAACACAGCGCATCGACAGCGACTCAGAACTGCATAGGCAAGCGTGAATGAGAGGTTCTCAACATCAGGCGGCAGAATTTTACAGAGATGAAATTGATGAACTTGTACACCGTGTTACAATAAATGCTTCGATTTAGAAGGCGGCACTGTAGAAAAGTAGTATAAGAGTGTGTGTTTCAAATCTATATAATGAAATTATTCTCCTATCACATATTTTATTTTTGTCATTCCAAATCGAAAGATACTTTCTAGATTGCCCTCGTATATTTTCCAGAGAGATGAGATAAGGCGTGCAGTTTAGTCGATGTGATAGCAAGTGTGGACCAATACGGAAATCATTAACAGTATCATCTCACACATTAACAGAGAACCGCTCATAGAAAGTATGTGGACGTGTAGCATGTCGTTTAGATATGGTCCACACATGGGAATTGTGTAAATTAAAAACACTCTGTAGTAATTGGCATTCAATCATCTTAGCAAATTATTTGTGAATGGGTCCAGATGCTTGTTTGGTGTTATCTGCTGAGGAACCGAAAGTTCGCGCGGGGGGTGGGGACCGCCATTTGAGCGAAATGGGTGGTCGACGCGGTTTCCGCAATTCCTTGGAACCGGAATGAGAAGTGTGGTCACTTGAGCCTTGGATTCGAGAGAGGGCAGGAGCAGGCCGGATTAACCCTCTAGGGGGCTTTAGGGAATGCAAGTCTCGGGGCCCCCCTTTTCCCCTCTCTAACTTCCAATACCAGATAATTTTGTATTGATTGTAATTTAATCTCTATATAAGCAGTTTTAAGTAGCAAATTTTGACAAGTTGAAAAAGCAGTATGTCAAAATATTATTGAAGATCACTTTCAAGAGTAACCAGCGTGTAAAAAAAATAAAAATTTAGAATTTAAAAGTAATTTTATACAAAATAGTCCAAAAAAAATGACAACGCTTTTTAACACAATATAAATGCTATTTAATGAAAAGGATCGGACATTTTTAAAAAATTTTAAGGTAACTGGAGGATAGTTCAGAGGGTAAATAAGAGCAGTAGACTGTTAATTAAATAAATTTATTGTAAACAAAAACATGAACGATCAAGGCACAATTTAAATAAATTCTTAAGTAGTAACATTTAAAGAGAAACGATTCTCATTCCCAAGGGGGAATACGACAAAGGGGTCCGTTCGCTTAGGCGATCCGAACGAGAAGGAACTCCAGTCAACTTCGCACCCCCAAGGTCACGAAAGTGGACAGCCAAAGTTCATTAAACTCTGCACCCTCAAATGGCGCGAAACTCCACGGCGAATGGAAGGACGCGTAGGCGTCAACATCCCGGCCGACGTTGAAATATACGTATTTCAAGAAAAGCATTCTACAATAAACAGTAATTCTTATAGCATGAAAATTATAATTTACACAGTAAACAGTGTTAAAATAATAAGTTCAATCATTAGCAATATTCAAATGAAACATGAAGCACAATTCATATCCAACTAATAAAAAAGAAGAAGGAATTTTTTAAAAGGAACATTTCAATAATATACTATTAAATAGTGAATATTATGCACACACAATAGTTTACATAAATACACATTTCAAGAGAACAGAATAATGAATACATAGTGGCATTTTTGTTGTTGTTAAGTAACTGTTGTTGTTAATTACTTTTCAATTGGAAGTACACACAATCCGGAAACAGATCTCTTGAATATTCCCGTTTTCGTTTTAATATCAACTACCGGTATAATAGTATCTTTCCCAGGATAGAGTTTAACTATGCGACCTAAGGGCCAATTAGAGACAGGAACATTGTCTTATTTAATTAAGACCACATCACCAATTTTAATGTTGTCCTTTTTGAACATCCATTTGTGACGTTGCTGCAAGTTATTTAAATAATTTTTACTCCAATGTTTCCAAATTTTTTGAACTTTCTTAGTTAATAATTGCCACCTATTAAGACGATTATCATTTAATTCCATCATCAAAGGTTCGGGAATAGCCGTAATGGGCCGACCAATTAAGACATGACCAGGAGTCAAGATTTCTAGATCTTCCACTTCAGAGGAAAGGGGGGTAAGGGGTCCAGAATTGAGTAATCCTTCAATTTGAATTAAGATTGTTAGAAATTCCTCATAAGTGAGACAAATATTACTTACAACTCGTTTAAAGTAGAATTTAAATGATTTCACACCACTTCCCAAAGACCACCGTGATGAGGTGCTTTGGGGGGAATGTGGCTCCATGTTATTTCTTCTTCAGATAGAAAGTTTTGAAATAAAGCGTCTTGTTGCTCCATTAATTTAAAAAGACGATTGATTTCATTTTTCGTTCCTACAAAATTCGGAGCATTATCCGAAAGTATTTTTCTACACTTACCTCTTCTAACCATAAATCGTTTTAAAGCTGCAATGAGAGCTTCAGAAGAGAGATCAAATACTAATTCAAGATGAATGGCTTTCGTAGAGAGACATATAATAATGCAAACATATATTTTAGTAGGAGGGTCCCTCTTGCGTAACTTAGTTTTGATATAGAATGGCCCAGCAAAATCTATGCCAACAGAGTTAAATAAAAAATTAGGATTAACTCTGTCCTCGGGTAAGTCTCCCATTTTTTGACTGCTTATTTTAGGATTAGCTTTGAAGCAAGTTACACAACTGTGCACAATCTTTCTGCACAGATTTCGCCCATTTAATGGCCAAAATTTCTGTCTAATGTTATGCAACAATGCTTGAGGCCCTGAATGAAATTGAATTTTATGATAATACTGAATTATCATATCAGTAACCTTATGCTTGGCAGGCAATAGTATGGGGTGTTTACTGTTGTAGGGAAGAACTGAGTTCCTTAACCTACCACCTACCCTCAGGATTCCTTGTGAATCAAGAAAGGGAGAAAGACTCTTTAACTTAGAATTGGGAGTCACATTACCACACTGTTCAAGGCTGTGAATTTCATTGCCAAAGGTTCTTACCTGCACTTCTCTCAAAATATAAATTTCAGCGTTTTGCCATTCTGTTTTACTTGGAGCTCCACATTCCTTTGAGTTCTTTTTACATTCATTTATAAATCTGAAAATCAAACTTATGATACGTATTAATTTTTGAAAATTATTGGAAATACAAATTACATCATCAAATAAAGCAGAAGTTTTCACAGTTAAACACACCGAGTCCTTAGATTTGAATTCTGATAAATAATTTTTATCAGACTGGTTTAGTTCAGCTTCAGAGTTCAAGAAATTAAAAGAATCAGGTCCCTGAAACCAAAATTGGTTATTCACAAGAAACTGGGCATCTACTCCTCTAGAAAGGAGGTCTGCCGGATTATTTTTAGAATTGATGTGAGCCCAATGATACTCCTTAGTAAGCTCTTGTATCTGAGCTACTCTATTGCTCACAAAGGTTTTTAAAAGATGAGGAGGAGTATCAATCCACGATCATTAAACTCTGCACCCTCAAATGGCGTGAAACTCCGCGGCGAATGGAAGGACGCGTAGGCGTCAACAGTAACATATATTATTTTTTTAAAAATTGCATAACAGAAAGCTTGGAAAAGGTAATTCATTAGGAATGTTGTTAGAATAGCGTTCTAAAATTTAAACGATATTCGATTTTAATTTGAATAAGGTGGAGCGCACACCTTTGTAGATTAAATGAAAGCACAAAATTAAATTACTAGGTAAGTACCGTAAAAAACTCTTCCCACCCTAGAGTTGCGGGGCCTGTAGGCAGTTACCTACTTTGCCTATTTAACAATCTGGCCCTGGGAAGTGGAAAGGAGAACATCGAACAATGTTGTTGCCAAATGTATTGGAGAGTTTTCGGCGTTGTTAGGCGAGCAGTGGCGGACCTGCAACTTTTGCCGCCCTTTCTGTACAAATTACATAAACATCAAAACAAAAAAATAAATCAATTCCAAGGGAAAAAATCGATTTACTAACGCAATTCGTCGCTTGACCCCTTGATCTCTGCAGATAGGTTGTGAAATCGTGCTTCCAGCACCAGGCTTTCTTTCACATATCAGTAATTTACCGAAAAAAGGGCGAAAAATATGAATAAACTAGCTGCGTGGCCCGGCGATGCACGGTCTATCTCGAATAATGCGTCATTCCTTGGCGGAGAGAAAAAGCGAGGTCACTTGACACATGCCCAACATTCTCTTCTAAATAAATAAGGAGAAAATAGCGGTTCAAACATTCCGTCGGTGTAAACGCGTCGAAATCGATTTATTTTTTAAAAAATCGCAAAAAAGAATACAAAAAATCGTTATTTTGTAAAAGAAAAGAGATTATACCTTGTCATGGCGAAATGAATGGTCTATCCGATTCCGGAATTATTTTTTTGTCTGACTTTAGTACGGAGGGAAGGAGATAACCTGGCGTTGCTCGGGATCCATATTTTTTCATATGCCCGCCTCCAGTTTATATACACATGAAGCAAGATGCACCGCATAAATGAAATCTCGAAGCACACAACGCCATCCATATTGCATTGTTGAAATGTTGAGGGATCCATATTGCATTTTTGTAGCTTTCAAAATGAAAGAGAAACACGCAATTAAATATTTGTTTAAACAATGAAAACGGTGATTGAATTGCACTGAAACAATGAAAAGTATTGTAAATTATTTTTTAGTTAAAATGTTTTTTACTAATTATAATTTCGGAATTTAAATGGTCAAAATGGATTCCTTGAATTATTTCCCTCTTTTGGTAATGTTAGCGCGCTTCTCCGTTCAGCGGTTCGTGGGAAGGTAGCCTCACATACATACAATCAAATTTTAATAGTGTAGATTACAATAAAAATATGAATTAATTAAAATAGATATTTTGCAATGATTGAAATAGTTACGCTTCTTTTCTTAGTTATAAAACCGTTTTTCTGCATGTCTTGAGGATTTAAAATAGAAATTCTCTAAAAAAGAACGTCACACTATTAACGCAAGATAAAAACTATCTAGCAGTTAAATAAAAAGTTCACCGTGGATCATTATAGGTGTTTCAATACACAGAGAAGAAGAATCAGAGGTCTCACTCACATAGACCTTAATGGCAACTTTTTTAACATTGCACTTCACATAGACAGTACGCCATCTGTGGCCGACAAAGGAATTAACCAGAATATGTCAGCGTGAAAAAAACTAAACTTCGCTATTTTATTCATAAAAGTGAAATTAAATGTTTCAAATTTTTGATTAACTTAAATCTACTTTGATATAAGTTAGAAAACATGTATTAAACTTATATGTTCTTATGAAGACCGACATCGAACACAACAAACATGGCGGCGACCTTCGCGTTTCGTTTGAAACGGCGGCGCGGGTATCGAAGTGGATAGTTTTCTTTGTTGGCGAGTGGGGGCGCTGATCAAATTGTGGAGTGAGACCTCTGATTCTCCCTCTCTGTGTTTCAATAGTCAAAATCAAGTTACAGCTTTCAATTCATCTCAGTTCGTAACAATGACTTCTCAGTTGTATAAACAATATCCTAAATCATGAAATCCAAACACTGCTAAATATTATTCCAGGTTTCGCATCGAACAAAGCTTTTCAAGGTATATAAACCAGATTAATTCTGATAGCCATTGTGCAATCAAGATTTGAGGCAATTGTGCAGTCAAGATTTGAGGCAACTGAGCATGTTCAGCTGGACGTTTCCAAGAGCTCCACAACTAGTGCGAAAGTCCGGTGAGATTTTTATCCAAATTTATTATTTCAATCAAATTATTTTAATTGCTTTTCTTATTTTAGTAATTTTATTTATGCTTCTATTTTTTATAAATTTTATCACGTGTAGTTTTTCAAGTTCAATATTTATTATTTTTTATCAAGTTTATTATTATTAATTTGATTATATTTATTATTTGTTTATTATATTTGTTTTTGCGACTTTTCATTTTACTTTTTATTATTATTTACAAGTTTATTATTCTCAATTTTCGACCATAAAGACTCTCGCCGGTTTCTAGCAATGACAATGGATGTTGAGCATTGGAGTGGAGCGCTCGTAAATGTTCAGCTGAACTTTGTTTGTTGGCGAAAGATCTGAAGAACTTTCTGGTAAAATTGAGACACGCGCATGGTTCTTCTGCGTTGGCAATTTGAGGTGAGGGCGGATGGGGTTCAAATTGCATTTGCTATCTATGTCCGGCTATCTTCTCACGAACCTGAAACGTATCTTGAAACGAGCCGAAAGTACTAAAAGACGGGAAATAATCCAAGGAATGCATTTCGACCATTTAAATTCTGAAATTACAATTAGTTAACCCCTTCAGACCTGGTGTCAGGTATACAGGACATCAACTTTGAACTGCTCCTATTAATTCAATAATTGACGAAACTACATGCTGTTTTTTTTATTTGATTCTCGATTTTCTTATCAATACAACTGATGCAAGAATTTTTCGTTTCGGGCATGGAATCATTTAATTTTTTTATAAATTTTTATTTGGTGGGAGCTCGGTGGTGAATTTTGTTTTTCAAGTAATGTCTTGTTTTTAATCCTTTTTTCACCTTTTAAAAGGCTTTTACAATATTTTATTACCCTTTAACAACCATTTTAAAGTGAAATTTTTGTGATTTTATGTCTTTTTTATTTGTATTGTCCGGTATTGTCCTCCTATAACTATCTGTCACATCGGTTGTTCTTGCATCTGGTTTGTGTAAAAGGTTTATTTATTTATTTTTTCTTTTTTAGGGAGCTTCCGCGTTTTGGAGTTTTGATTTCATAAACATCGGGGGAAAATTCATTTTCCTACTTTTTTATTTCTTTTTTTTTGTGGAACGGTGTTTCATTTCAAAACATTTACGTTTATTGGGGAAAATATTTTTTCATTCTTTTCCTTTTTTCCCTCCATCATTATTCAAATATGGGCAAGACGAAAATATATGTTTGTTGTGTTTAATTTATTACTTTGGTATACTATTAAATCGTTTATCGTTTCTGTTTTTTATTTCGTTTTATCTTTCAAAATAAAATATCATGCTAACTTGTTTTAATTTATAAACATTGGAATTCTCGCGATTTCATTCAAGCCGTACTGTTTTAAGGTAGTAAAAAGGCTAGAATTGAAAGTAAGTTTTAATCCAACAAGAGAGGATTCAAAACAGTTTTAAGATTGCGGGCATACGTGTGGATTCCGAGTGTGTAAAAATGTGGATTCCGAGAAACGCTGGGTAATAAGAGCTATAAGGTAATTAAAAGGTTGAATTCAAAAATTTTAATTAAACAATATAGGATTCAAAGGAAATTTACGTTTTGGGGGGAGGTTAGTGACAATATTTGCAGAAAAAATAAACCGGAGGCGAGCATATGAAAATAAAGTAAGAAAAAGATTATATTTGAAAGAATGTTTCAACAAAGTGTGGGAAAATCTTATGGATACAGTCATTTTTTACAACCCGGAAACCTCAAGCTGCTACAAAATAATAAATAACATTATGTTTCAGAGATTTCCTGACCAAAACCCTCATCAAGAAATTAAAAGCTCGTTTAGAACTCGCACTCCACAGAAACACAAATTAGTGTCTCTCCGGGGTGGGAAAAAAGGGAACGTAGTTAGGAATCAGTTGTCACCCCAAGGTTTCTGATGGTTTCTCACGGTATGCCTGATTCATGCTGACTGTATATCAGTTTCTTTGGAAGTTGGTGTTAAATGGTTAGCAAAGTTGTCATTCCTATTTTCAATCAGTATTCAGCTTCATAAAAAGGTACAGGAAATACACCTCCATTTTTTGCGTATTGTAAGAGCACTCCAGCAACTTTAAAAGACGCAAGCTCGCTATCTTTACATTGTTTTTGGTATTGAATATTTGCATAATTTGTATGATGAAAATGCGATAGTGTTTATTTTAAATCTTATTTCGCAAATCCTAGATGCAATTGTTCTGCCAAACGCAAACAAATAAAAATACTGAGAGAGATAGAAAAGACCACATAAAGTTATGCAATTAATTGCTGGTAAAAATTATCAGTCTGTATTGAAGTTGAAATCAAAATAAATGAAAGCGAGTTCTTTAAGTATTAACCAGAACAAATATACCTAAAGAAGATAAATTCAATTCCTGCCGTAATGTGAAGAGTTCTTTTGCCATGCTGAGTTACGTTTTTGTTGCCAATTAATTTGACTATTAACAAACACATTAAAATTTGCTTTGATTAACAAATCATTAAACTACCAATACTCAGCCTAAAATAATTATTTAAATATGTAAATATGGACAGTTATTTTTTTTTTGTTTGTAATCGTCATGTTTAAACTTGACCACTTGTACAAACATTTTTAGTACTAAAGTACGGTAATTATAAACACTTTTGCTTCATTAAAAGCCAGAAGGATTAATTTATAACAGTTCGGATACACTAAAGCCTTTAAGAATTTTCAGTGATAATGTATTGTTTTTCTTTATTCACATAAATAATGTCTACTAAAATAATAAGGAAGTGCAATTTTACATGTCATAGACAAATTAATAACGTTATAATTTTAATTCATGTTTGAATCAGCATTTTCCTCCCTGCAATAGCGTATCCCCTAATTTCATGCAACGAATTTTAACTTTGTCATAAGGTGCTAGATAAAACATTATCAAACTTCATTAGTTGTAAATTTTGATTAATATATTTAAAGATATGTATGAAATTATGCGTTAAATTGTATTATGAATATTATTAAATATATTTGTCACTAATGCTCTTGTATGATTTTATCTGTGTTAGCAAAAGATTTACTTCAATGTTTAGAGTTTTTATATACTGTATATGGGCAAAAAAGTAATGTTTAAATTTTTTTTTTTATTTGTATGTATGTGGAATTTTTTTTCTATATATTAAGAGCTTTGTTCACATTTTATATTATTTTTCAAATACAAGATAAATGGAATAAATATTTTATTTATATTTTTCTAATATAACAAAAGTCTCTTACCAAAAAACTTTGATTTTTTAATTTCATCCATATTTAAGGAATTGAAGTTAGATTTCACCAAATTTTCTGTGAAAATTTAGCAAAATTTTGTTAACAAATTTGTTATGTGTAAAATCCTATGAACTCAAATTCAGCATTTTTAACCTTTTCACTCCCCGGCATAAAGTTTCCGAAAAAAAAAATGAGGATCGCATTTTAAAAGGAAAAAGACGGGGCGCAATTTCGGTATTTGTCCTAGGCGCCATTTTATGTAGGTACGCCACTGGAACCAACAACCTCTTTTGTCCAAAGAATTAATGAGAGACTCAATGTTAGTTCAGTTGGATTAATGCAATATCTAAATTTTTGGAGAAAGGATGATGTTGCTGCAGTTCTTGTTGATCTTTCACGTTTACCAAATCAAGAATCTTTGATTCAACAAGCTAAAATAATTATGACAAGGCTGTTTTGAGAGGAAGACGAATCACTGTCCAACTCTTCGCACTTAGAAGAAGAGAGCACGGCAACTTTGGAAGAGAACTCTTGTACGAAAAATTAGAAAAATCGATCCACTCAAGGACAAAGGTCCTACGTTATTCAACTACCAAGAGTTATAGCTTCATCAAAATATTGAAGCAAGAATTGCAGTTATTTGACTCAACAGGAAATCAATAATCAAATATTATAAAACTGGGTGAGGCTTTGGAAACAATTGCTCCAACATCAGCTGAAGCTGGGAGGGCATTTTTCTGCTGCCGAGTTATTCGTAACAAAGCTATGAACTAGGCTGAGTGATAAAAGCAGATATTGCTTATGCTTTCTTAAATCATACTTTAAAAATGAATAATTAATATTTTATTTGTATTTTTTAGCTCAATACATAAAAGAGTAAAAATTTTGTAATTTATGAATATCCTTATTTTGTGTGATTATTATTGATATAAATTAAAAATAACTAATTTTTAATTTTAATTTTTTTATAAATTAAAAATAACTAATTTTTAATTTTAATTTTTTTATAAATTAAAAATAACTCATTTTTAATTTTTTTTCAAATTTTGATGCATTACCGGGAATTCTGGTAGTGTATGCTCACGGAAAGGAAAAATTTTCGGGAAATCAGAAACCCTGGTCTGATGGAATTCCTGGTCTCTCCAGGAACTCCATACAGAGCTATTTTGATGTCGAGGAAAATTTCTCATTAACTTTTTCGTTCAGATACTTTAATATTTATCAGAAAAATATTTAGAAAAATCACTTTGAATTCAAATATCCTACCAAAATATTATGAACAATGCTCTAATAAAGATTTTTTTATTGATAGTCAATTAATGATTCATTTTTTAAAACTAAGTATGAAATTTGGGGTGCAACAATTTTTTTCAAACGAATACTAAGTGACGATTTTTTTTCTCTCCGAAAAAGGGATATCGAAAAAATCTTAAGAATATTTTTCTTCGATATGATTTTCAATGAAATTCTCTCTTCTGAAGTTCTGAGCTCTATATTAAAAATCAAACTTATATTCAAAGTTAAGTTATCGACCACTGCTTCCCAATATCCCGAATTCTTTCGATCTTTGGGTGATTTTTCCAGTACCATTCCTTTTTCTATGACACCATTCCTTTTAAATACCAGTTTTCTGCTTTTCTGAATAGTATTGACGATGCCGATCTTTTTATTCGATCAACTAATTAAAATTCGTGAATATGTACTTAAATGAACGTGATTTTTATAATTATATTTCTTTTAGGAGTAAAGTAATTTATCTTGATCTGTAACATGCTTTATCTGATTTATTTCGTCAAGTTTTAAAACAGTAGATTTTCAAACGTTATTCAATCATATCTATATTTTTCAAATTTTTTTATCGTTTATATTTTTCATTCAAACGTTCATTTTTATATAGAATACGGTTCGTCACAATGGTGAACTTGTAGAGGCCATTTTCACCAAGAAAATTAGGTACTCTAAAAAACATAACAGTACTAAAACCGCAGTGAAATAAAATTTACTAATGAAAATATGTGAATTTAAAAGGACAAAGGATATTTTAATGACTGAGTACAGCAAATCTTATACACTGAATGGGTTGTATACACTTAAAAATGCGATCGATTGAACTTAAACCACCTCAGTTTACAATGATAAACCTCATTAATTCTTTATACACTTTTTAGTTCCAAAAGCATACATACGAAGGAAAAATGTTAAAAAATTTAAAAGTAGAAATAGAAAACAGTCCATTTGTCAAACACATTTATTTGATGCATAAAATTAAATATTATATATACAATAAGTCATACAAAATAAACTGCATTCTTTAAACAAGAAAACGGAATATTTCAATGTTGAGCTTTTCAATAATAGTCTACATACGGTTTGTATTCTGAAAATAATTAACTAATTTTAATAGCGAGTTGGTCCTTCGTTAACTTCTATGACTACAGCGTCTCTAGAATAGATTGCGCATATTTTTCTTTGTCATTCCTCGTAATTTTCGGCCATCCTCAGGATAAGTTTTGGGATTATTTTGGTGTTCGGACTTGATTTTTAACATGCTATAAAAAAACATGTGAATGAATTCATGAAAATTCATGATGAAAAACATGATGAAACATACATTTTGAGGATAAACCTAGACCACCCACACTTCTGAGAAAACTTGTTTTCAATATATTCAAATATACATACTTATCCATCTTTGTGTTGATAAAGTGTGATTTTCCGACACTATTGGCAGCCATGCATTTCTAGAACCTGATAGAACCCCATTCTTATTTTTCAGAGGCAACATGTTTTCATTTTGAGATATCCATTCCGTTTTCGCCAAACTTAAGTACAAAACTCAGGATCTTCATCGTGAACAATGGTTTTCCATAATCCAACCCTTTTACATGGTTGATTGCACTTATGAAAGGCCTTTTACTGAGTAGTGAGCACCCCTTCTTTTCACTACCCAGAATCGCGAAGAACAGTTTCAGGATTACGAGTTGAACTCGTATTTCAATCCGTGTTTCCTCTTAAAGGTCAGTTATAAGTTACCCTATAAGCACAAGATATTCCACGATATCCTCTCGATGTTGCTACGATATTCTGAATGCCGCAAGACATCGCAACGATATCGTACGAATATCGAAGGCATCTTGTGCTAATAGGGTTATTTTCCAGTTTATATAGGGTGCAAGTTAACTTTCCTTATGAGAGACCTCCTCTCTCGATTATTTCACTTCGGCGATCTTCTAGTTTAATACAAACCTTCTGAAAATTTCTTTGTACAGAAGACTTTGCCAGCCCAAGTATTTTTCTCAATTTCATGCGTGGATTTTTTTCATTCTGTTATTTAATTATCATTTACCGTATAGAAATCGGCACTTCTGCTCTTTCATTACCCATATTTGTCTAACAACTAAAATATCCAAGCTTTCTTATCTGAAACAAACTACTCTAAATGCAATAAACGAATAAATGAGGATATCGGGCTTCTGTTTTGGGAAATAACTTTACTTCAGTTGAAGATCACAAGAATGTAATCTGAGATTTTATTAGATTTTTAATATATAAAAATAGCTTTCTGCTAATCTGTTTACGCATGGTTTAAAACTTTAAAATATCAAATGAAAATTTCTTGAAAGACATTTTTGAAAGAAATCCGTTCTTTAACTTTTTTTAATTGTATGAATTTTGATACGTAAAACTCAATCACGGTGGGATTTCGCACACATCATATACCGCATACCGAATAATAAAGAATATAGTTTTCTACAACTTATAAATTAAATATCAATAAGTTTCTTTTATGGTTATTGGAATAGCAGTAACACACAGAATATGCATTACTGAAAGTAGAAGTTAAAGTACACGATATCATCAGCGAATACATTGTATACTGCCACATAAGAGGAATAATACGTTATGAAATGATTTTATTAAAAAGATTAAAAATTACATAAAAAATATTGCGAGTTCTTGTTAAACTTATATGATCATAAAATATACCGGTATTTTCAAAGTGATCTAATCTTACAGCAGCAGCCAAATTAATTCTATATTTCAATTAAAGGGTCTCATTTACGATGTTTACATTGTAGGGCTAAGGAGAAATTGCATCCTTTCCAAGAAGGCCTTTGAGATGGTTTCACTTGTAAAATTCAGTTACATTTTTCATATACAAAATCATTGTATTTTTTCTACCGAAATTATTTCTGAAACCCGATTTCAACAAGCATTGCATACAAAACTAATAATTTTTCTGAATCTCATTTTTAGTGGCTCCTTGAAGTTAAAAGAATATTAATTTTTATATACCAATACCATGTTTCTTGATCCAGTGGTTTAGGTTCTACACTGATGAATTAATGAGTAAGTGAATCAGTGGCGTAACAAGGGTGGGGCAGGTGGGGCTAGTGCCCTGGGCGCAATTGCAAGGGGGCGCAAAATTAAGGAATCAATTGGTTATATTTAATATAAAATGGGTTTTTTTGAAGCTCTTATTCCTAAGATTCTTAAAAATTGAAATGATTTCACCAAAATGTGGGAAAATTTTAAGGACGCAGTCATTTTTACAACCCGGAAACCTCAAGATGCGACAAAATAACAAGTAATATTATATTTCAGAGATTTGCTGACCGAAAACCTCATCGCGAAATTAAAAGCTCGTTTAGAGCTCCCACCCTACAGGGTGGGATAAGGGAAGATGGTTATGGATGATTATCTCCGCAGGGTTTTTGATGCTTTCTTCTGACCGGATGGTTCTTATGGTTTCTCACGGTATGCATAATAAACACTGAATGGACGTCAGTTTCTTTGGAAATTGGTGATAAATGTGTCATTCCTATTTTCAGTCAGCAAAGAGTGAAGAACGGGAAATATATGATTATACGTCCATTTTTTTGCTCAGAGTAAGAGCAATCCAGCAACTTTAAAAGATGTATGTTCGCAACCTTTACATTATTTTAAGCACTGAATATTTGCATAATTTGTATGATGAAAATGTGATAGAGTTTATAGAACGTAGATGCAGTTCTTCTGCCAAACGCAAAAAAAAACTGAGAGAGAGAGAGAGAAAAGCATAAAATTTTGCAATTGCTGGTAAAAATTAACAGATCATGCAGACCTTGCAAACGGATCTTAAATTGACATTGAAAAACATTTTTTAAAATTAATTTTCTTTAAAATAACAAGGATTTTCTAAAAGAATTTACATTTAAAATGCCAAAGAATTAAATTTAATTATTTTAATCTTTACTGAATGAAAAGAATGAAGAACTAAAATTAAATCTTCTTACATGCTTATTTAAGCATGTAAGAAGGTTTAAAATTAAATTATGAAGTACATCTCAAATGTTCTGCTAGGTTTACAGCAGATTTTTTTTCCAACAAAATGATTTTCAAATAAAATATTAATGCCTTTTGCATGTACTTTTCTTTTGTATATTGCGAAAAGGTAGTTTTGAAGATTATTATCCTGATCATGATAATAATTCTAAGAAATGATGTCGTCATGCCCATGTCTGAAGTTCTTTTGGATATGATGTCGATAATGTATATATTTTCATTTATTTCAATGAAAATTATTCTAAATTTAAATTTTAGACTGATTACTTCAATTTCAGTGTTTTAGTTTTAATTAAGATGTCTAGTTCAAGCTTTTGTCTCGATAAAATCTGGAATGATCTCTTTGACCATGAAACTTTCGGCATTTAGAAGCTTAATCTCACCAGCAAAGCAGACATTACTTTTCTGTCATATTTCCCATCTCCTCCGTTTGTTTTGCAAAATACATTAAATCCGAAAAAAATTGAAATTATTATACTATTATCAAGTTAAACATATTTAATTTTTTATATGATTAATTATAAAACTCGAAATTCCTCTTGGCAGTTTTTCTTAACTTACACACACTTTTGTTACACAGCATAAATTGAATCAATATAAATTTATAAAATTACACTTTTATAATTCTGTTAGAAACATTGTTGCAGGCATCTTTTGTATGTTTATTTCACACTTTCACCTGATTTTTGAACGGAAATATTTAGCTACTTTTAAATATACTCCAGCATGAAATGTGAATGATTTGTTATTCATTATGTCGCAAAAAATTGCCTCAGTGGTAAATATATATATATATATATGGTCCAAAATAAAACTGGGAATTCTTTCTATTACCTTCATAAGTCAGAGAAATATTTAAGAATCTATAAATTATTTATGAAATTTTTTAAATCTTTCAGTTAAGAGGCGTGATTTTTCTTATTTTAGCTTCGCTTGTATTCATAAAATATGCAGCAATGAAGAAGAAAGAATCGAGGCCTGAAGGCCCTCAAACGTGTTTTATATGTTATTTTCAACTCAAGATCAACTCAAAAATGTTTTATGTGTTATTTTTTAAGTTTATTTGCACTTTTAATCTTTGCACTCCCCGGCATAAAGTTTCCAGAAAGAAAATGGGGATCACATTTCAAAAGAAAAAAGAGGGGGGGGGGCGCGCGGTTTTGGTATTTGCCCTGGGCACCATTTTATGTAGGTTCGCCACTGAAGTGGATACATGAATGAAGCAACACAAACAGCCTCATGTGTATAAATTTTAAAAATATATTTAGATTTATTGCATGCAAAGATTATTTCTGCCGATTTTTTATAACAGTTTATGAATAAATCAAACTAATTTAGGAAACACCAGGAAATTTTTTTCATGTTGGTTGGTATAATACAGATATTTTTTTCGTGCAATGGAGAAGGAAATAAAACCTTTCACTTTGAAACTTTTAGAACAAATAAAACTTTGTCTATAAAATATTTTAATCGTATTGCTTATAAAAAGATTATAGGTGTTCGTCATTTATATGTTTTTATAGCCTATAAATACAGCTTAGTTACAATTGCTCGGAAATGAAAAAGTAAATAAATAAAATCTTACCTTGACTCGCGTCTACCACCACCACCACTACCAAAAGGATACAAATACAGAATTTCATTGCTTTTCCAAGTGAAATATGTTACGAATAAAAATTAATTACCCTTTTATGATTCACAATCGGCTCGTATGATTATAAATGTTATTTATAACTTGTTTATAAACAGTTTTGGTGCCCTAAAAAATAAATAAGTCAAAGTTACGAAGACAAAAAAAGAAACACAATCTGCTTTCGAAACGGAAGTTTATTAATGTTATCGAACGGATGCCTGTTATTAATTATCAACATAGGGGTCAGCGGAAATTTGTTTTTAACTGTTGTGAGATTTCATTATAATCAAATATAATCGCCCACTCTGGTGTAAAATAATGGCGCGTTTATCTTGCCTTTACGTGGGTTACCAAACGTAGCGAATTTCAAGCTTGCCATGAAGTCTCTGCTGGTTTGCTGCTTTCTAACGTTTCACTATGTATAAGCACATCATTCATCCAGAAAGGACGAGATATGCGCATATTTAGGCTGATAAAATATTTCGAGAATTCATGTTTTATTTTCAGTATTTTTTAGAAGATAACCGCAGGAATAACGGCATCACGTCATAAAGACCTATCACCATGTATCGCAAATACGGGTTTCTTGTTACCTGCATAGTGGCCGTGGTGACCTAATGGTACGGTACCGGCCTCGGAGACAGAGGGCTCCAGGCTCGAAACCCGATTCTATTGAAGATTCGTCGTGTAGTGGGCGTGTTGCACGTTAAATCACATTTAGGGGATCAAACGCTGGTGTGATACGAAAGTTTGAAGAGGGCTCAGGTATCGTCTTCGTCCTCTGGCGGCTGTTCAAAGTTACGAAGTCCATCCCAAAATAGCCCTCGTGTTGCCTCAAAAACGGGACGTTAATGTAACTAAAATAAGCTACCTGCAAAGTAGAATCTTATGGGTAGGTAATAGTATGTACTGCGTCACATTACATTTTAAAATACATTCGATTTTACTCTTCCTCCGTATTTAACATATTTTAACCTACTTATATCTTTACCGTTTTAGTAATTTTATTTTTCATGTGGCGGGTGAAGCTCTAGACCTAAATTTTGAAGATTTATGACTTGATTTAATTAGAGGATTCAATAATTAGTTTGACTGCTAGTGCTCAAACGGTTTGTGCACTAAGGCAAAATATTTGGCTCTAGACTATATTATGATTTACATACTTGAGATTTTACATTTTCAATTCATCTTTTCGATATGAATTTACTTATTGCTTTGTCAAAAAAATTTTGTATAACGTCTGGATATTCAATATAATGCCACAAACACTGTGAATGTGAAAAAAAAAGATATTTCACTCTTGCCAAGAATCATCAGTCACTTTATGGGATATATTAATTTCACGCAATGCTCGTAACATATTTTAATAAAAATGTTTTAAAAAGCTATTGATAAAATTAAGCATCGAGAAAGAAAACAAAACACTACGTTTTTTTATTTAAAAAAATGGTGATAAAATTTATTTTTTAATCCGAATGAAATACAATCTTGAACAATATACAGGAAAAAAAGCAACCCCAAATTCCATCTCGTATTATCATAAACGTTTCATCTTGTTCGTTCTGCTTTCACCATTTTTTATGCTTCTTACGTTCTGTTCTTACCACATGACATCAAAAATGCGAACCGCAACTCCGAAAGCAAAATTTACAAGAATTTTATAATTAAAATCTGCAACAAAACAATTTCTAAATTGAATGCTATATTTCTCTTTTCTACAAAGAATCCAGTAAGTTCATTAAGTATTCAGATTCTTACAAGCATATACTTTTCTACAAAGAATCCAATAAGTTAATCAAGGATTCAGATTCTAAAAAGTGGGATTTTCTCTTTAAAATTTCAAAAAAATAATATTATACACTAGTTAAATAAATTTATTTAAATAAAAATTAATTACGCTTCAATTTAAAAAGAAATAGTTCTTTGGAATTAATTTAATGTATTTCATCGTTTAGCAAGAAGCTTATGCATGAAATATTTCACAGGAAAAACAATAGACTGCTTTTCAAGTTTTTCACCTAAATACATTCAATTGTAAGCATTTCTTCAATTTTGAGATGACTTGCAGTTAACTTTTTCTGCCACCTACTCTCAATTTCGACAGATATGGATACACGATGGATTATACGATCTTGCAAACGCTAACTCAGTGGTGTTTTTGTATGCACAGGGAATGAAACTAACGTTACATTTATCTCCCCCAAACTCCCAAATTTTTCCGCCTATTTTTTGCTTATAGCATGCAGAGTTTTCTGCTATATTATACAAAACTTTCAGAATACTTGACAATATGTAAAAGAAGCATTATATATAAATTTGAATTAAAAATTTTAAATATTACAGGAAATATGAGTATTTGTTGTAAATAATTTTTTACTGCATATGCACGAGACAAGGCGTAATTATTCTTTCATACCTTCAGAGCCAGATATGTAGGCCAACTTATATAAAAATTTCAGTTCACTACCATAAGTATTCAGATAGAGATCGGCATTTAAATTTGGTAAATTTCGGCACACTCTAAGAGCGGCTTAATGATGAGGGACCATTGAAATGAAATTTAAAATATGTATTTAACTTATAAGTAACATGAGTATTTAGGATATTCGACTTTCATAAAATTCAATATTACTGTTGGAAGATTCAAGTTTTATAAATTTCATTTTGTGCATGGTCTCTCATCACTAAGCCTCTCTTAGAGTGTACTGAAATTTACCAAATTTAAATGCCGATATCTTTCTGAATACTAATGGTAATGAACTGAAATTTTTTATATAAGTTGGCCTACATATCTGGCTTTGAAGTTATGAAAGAAAAATTACGACATGTCTCCCGCATGCGCAGTAAAAAATTATTTACTACAACTACTCATGTTTTCTCTAATATTTAGAATATTTTTCCAAATTCTTACATAATGCTTCTCTAATATACTAACTAACAACTTTCTAACATATTGTCATTTTTCTGTAAATTTCCTATAATATAACAGAAAACTCTGCATGTTATAAGCAAAAAACAGGGGGGAAAATTTGAGAGTTTTTAAGAAAACCTTTACATCTTCCAGAATATTTGTGCTGAGTTCACAAAAATTCATGTAAATATTATGCTCAAACATAACCATTGCTGAAAGTTTCATCTCGTTATCAGCTTTCTGTAAAGCGGGGTGGGCCAAAATAATTTTGGTCTTCATCAATTTGCAGATGGTCCCCTAATTGCCCTCAGGATCGAATCTTCAATATAAAATGTGAGCTCCGTCGATAGTATGTCCCACGATTCTTATCAACTGATTGCGAACCATAGTATCCATATTAACTCCAATTTTATAGCATCTTCAAAATTGTGCATTATTTTTGGACACGAGTATAAACAGGTTCCCGTCTCTGTATGATGACATAATAGTGGTGTGGTGTTGCTGTTGGTTAACAGTCCCATCGCAGTTGAAGGAGCATCTTTTTGTGACAGCTCCATGCATGAAATACTCGTAATGGGGTCTATTTTACATACTTCTCAATGCCCATATTGTGATTTATAGAAGACCGGTCTTTCAGTGTTTCCACATATCTCCAGATTGGACGGGTTTATCTTCTGGCTACCGTGGTTAAAATTCTGAGGAAACAAACTTAGGAATGTTTTATTTTAGGTGTGGAATGATATATGCG
>BGPR01018611.1:0-30587 GCA_013235015.1 Araneus ventricosus | reverse complement strand
GCTGTATACCAACCAGGGAAACATGGATCAATTGACTCTTGATCCAAGATTAGCACATTTTGAAAGTGTTGATGCATTTTTATGAAAGCAGGAACTAAGCAATTTTTTTTATTTATTAAAACATAAACAAGCATTGTATAAATCATGCAAGAATTTTAGTTTTGATAGCAGTTAATCTATCATTTGTGTGGGATTCACTTTGGCGTTGTCTAAAGGAGCTTTTTTAACCCTCTGATTCCTAAGACCATTGGAATATAACGACCTCAAAATACAGGAACGCCCGAGTTTCTCTTTCAAAGGTAAGGGAAATTCCCCCCCCCCTTCAAAAACCACAATGACAGATAGTACGGAGCACCTCCCCAACCTCGTGCACGAAGCACACCGTCTGGTTTGAGCACTGTCCGAATTCTAAGAAAAAAAACCTTTCACCATAACCCATTTAGGCGAGCCACTCCAATGAAAAAAACATGCACCACTGGTGTGAAATCAATCACACTTAAAAGGAGGGGGTGGAAATTTCGCAGTGATATTTGGAGGTTTCGGCCGGCCGTCGTCTTTTGCTTGAAGGGACGTTCTTGTATCGACAGAGTTAAATGAACAAACCTTTACTGGGTACAACGAAATATGTACAGACAGTATGTACAATTGTTATTCACTAAGGATTTAGACATTATATTGTTTTGGAAACAAATTGGGCATCTGTCCAACCATCTCTGTTCCCTTCCTATTCTCATCTACCAGAGTACGTACTAGAAAAAAGAAGGGTCATGTGATCTTTCACTCACAAAACAGGCTTTTCTCTGCTGACATTTACTGTTTAGCAATGGATTCCAAGACTACCACTTCTGGACGATTTTACACAGGAAAGGGGTGTCAGGCAATGAGTCATATGAGTGCATTTCCAGAGTTCTTTGTTAGATCATGCTCAGTAAAATGTAAACATTACCCTACCATTTTTCACTTTCCCCTATTTGGATTAAAATAACTGTCTAACGTATGCGCAAAAGCACAGAGGGTTTCCAAATTCATTGCTAAACAATACATTCAGTGGAGTTTAATAGGAACGTACATTTGTAAATTGCAACATAAGAGGAATGCTCAGGAACAAGTTGCAAAATATGACATTCATATTTGATTTCTTCATTGCTTTAACCAATTTGTTAACAAAAATTTCTACTGATGATCCCTGGGATGCTGAATTCCATGCAAATTTTCAATTTGACTCATTTGTAAAGTCAATTAATTCACAAGGATTGAAAAGTAACATTTTGAACTGGACAGCAGAATTAACTATCCTGAACCATCTCATGGTCTGTATATAGCGTAGATAGGAGAGGGGTGTTATTTGTCAAAGTGCAGGAGTAGTTTCTTTGACTCCGTGTTTCCATTCCAGGGTTAATTTTTTTCTTTTATTCAAGCACTGGCATTAATCAAAGATCAGAAATTTCAATTACTCACAACATTAAATGATACAAGACGGATGGAATCCCAACAAGAGTAACAAATGTTGGGTATTGGCCAAACACTTTAAAAAGGGATGGAAAGGAACCTGAAATAAAAATAATACATTCTCTCAAGGACAATTTTACAAAACACCTAACTGCATTACAACTGTATTTTTTTTAAAAAAAATTACACAGAAAAAATCTTCAAGATCATGAAGTTAGATTTATTGAACCTATGTTGAATTTAATGGCATATAGAAAATTTTTGGAAATTTGAACCATGTTTGGATCATTACACAATTTAACCCATTAATGATCATAATTCTCATTTGAGGGCAGTCACATTTTCACTCTCATGGCTAAACTGATCGCATTTGTTTTGTTTTTGCTTTGTCTAGCAAGTCAATAGGTATTCCAAAACTTTGAAAAAATTTTAAACAGGCATAGACCATCAATTAACCAGATTTTCAAGTCAAAATGTCATCATTTCGAAATTTTCGATTTTTTTTTGTTTGATTTATTTTTGAGGTAATGGAAGGAATTAAAAAGTAATCTTTATTTTTTAATATTTTACTATATTTTTAATTTTCTTTCCAAAACAAAAAATAAATAAATACATAAAAATCATAGTTCAATTTTACTTTGCAGTTATCTTAATTTTGATATTTCAAGCATAATTTAATAGGAATTTATTGAAATCTATCCTTTAAATTAATTTGGGCACTAACAGGTTAAACAAAGCAATTCTTGAACTATGGTCCATGATCTCAAGTGGAATCATGAAAGTTGGCGTTGTAAGAATTCTCATATGGGCTTTTTTCCAGACTCTTCAACACTTGTACAAAAACAGTTAAGAAAATCACTTTAACTCAAATGATTTCCTCAAAATTTTTCAAATAACTATTATAAACTGAATTTTCTTTTAATTACCAATGTTTTCTGATTATTTTCTACTAATTTTTTTCCCATCAGAAAAGATATACAAGCAAAAAAAAAAAAAAAAAAGGTGAAAAATCCTTTAGTGGAACACAATTACAATTTTATTAACTAAATTCAAAATATACCAAAATTTAATTAAAATGTTTTGCAAAGTTTCTTAAGTAAACTTTTCTGACACTGAATCAAAATGATCTAAATTTTATGAAAGTGTCTGATTTCATCATTATATGGCATACTTCCTATTACAGAAAGTGCAAAAAAGCGTTTGCACAGTTAAATTCCAATTAGAGGAAACTTTCAGTAAGAAATTAAAAAATCTAGACAAACATTCTTCCGGATCCTCTACAAAGCCTTTATGTATATAATTTAAAGGCTAACTGTGACCTCCTTATTTTAATTTGTTTTCCAATTAAAAATATTTTGAAAATTATAGAAACAGATGGTATATAAAAGAAAGCCTTAGTCTTGCATTACAGCCTGTTAGCAGGTGGTAATAATAAATTTGCAAGAAAAGTTCTAAAAATTTCGATAGGTTTGGTACACATTCCAAAAAGCAATAATGAATTTGCGGAAAAAAAAAATGCCTTTCTGATGTTTCTGTCTTTTCTAAGCATTTGTAAGATCATTTTAAAAAATAAAGAAAGGTGACTCAGAATTTAAAACAGTAATCTATTAAAAACCCATTAAGATACTTTTTCCAAGCAAGCAATTAATTTTTAAAATTAAAAGTATTTTGTAAATAAGCTAAATATTTTTAAAGCAATAAAACTACAAAAACAGAATGTACATGAAAAATAAACATAATGATAGAATTCTTTATACAACAATTAGAGAAAAAATTACCATGAGATTCAAAGAAGTACATTTGTCCAGCCAGGAATGCCAACAGTAATGCAACAGCATAACCGGCAATATATATGCCATAAAATTTCATGAACTGTTGAAAAACAGAAAAACCATTAAATAGGCCGAACTTTAAAAAAAGTAATAATAGAAGCAATATAAATGGAAAAAAAAAAAAAACTTTCCCTATATTTTTTAAAAATGTTTACATACCTGATTAGTGATGAGGTTTAAAGGAAATTTTGCTGTAAGCACAATACTACATTCTGGATCTAAAATAAGTTCCACAACTATGTCATGATTAGAATTTGGAGGGGGTAAGAAATGTGCTTTCACGGGAACGCTTGTAATTCCTCCGAGTACAGTTCTAAAATTAGAATAGAGTAAATTAAAAAAAGGTGGTATTATATATTTAAAAATAGAAAGCTTACAACACATCAGTAAGATCGCACACTTATAAAAAGGCGGGAAAAACATACCTTATATAATGGTAAGAAATTTCATTGTTCCAAGGAGTATGCACTTTGATAATTCCCTGGCCTACAAAATTTTTTAAAAGAAAGAAAAATATTTAGTGCAGTTCTCACCCTGTAGAGTTGCAAAAAGAAGAATCAACAATATAGAAATTATTCATCCAAGCTCAAGTATACAAACTTGCTCATAAGCACACTCATTTTGACATTTGCCTCATTATTTAACATTTATAAATTTCTGGCTCTCTCTAATCCCATAATCAATCCTGAAATATTTTTCATGAACTTTTTTCTCCCAACTTTAAATTTTTAGCTACTGACAAATCTCTTTAAATAATTTAGATATAAATCTCTATAATTCATTCTTTAATTTTACACAGTGTGCAGTTATGTGTATGTGTAAACTTACCTTTGTCATGGCAGTTTTGAAGTAATGCTAAGGAAAAAAGATTTAAAGCTCTTAAGTTAAGGCCTCCCCTGCCAATTTTCAGTGATGGTCATATTTTTTAAAAAGTTTAATCAGAATCATAAAAAGATGGGACTTTGAAAAGCTTTAAATTAATTAATAAGCTGATCTTTTTTAAATAGTACTGAAATAGTTTGCAAATAATTATTTAATTTTAAACTGTTTGAACCGCAGGAGCAGAATAATTTTCATATGTTACAGTTCACATAATTTATTTTGAAATGAATCTGAAAAATTTATCATTACATTTTTTAAATCTTTAAGCAAGTCAGCTATAGATATATTCATGTGCATAAATGACAATATATCCACAATTCCTAACACACACAAAATGATAACACACTGACGACATTGTTCTTCGAAAGTTGAATCGTTCCATAAATGATAACTTTAATTTTGTAACATAAAAGCCCAAATTCTATAAAATATACAGCTTTAATTTTAAAAAAGAGATTTCTGAGGCTTCTTTTATAAATAATCCAGAAAATTATTTTAGCACATTGAAAAGAAACCTCAAAATTTTATATTATAACTAAGTATATAAAAAAAATCTCATAACAATTACTATCAGTTACAATTAATAATCTAACTCTTCAAGCAGCCAATTTCAGTAGAGGCCAATAAATATGCACTACTCTAGTGCTGTTCCTATTTCATACACAAGGCTGAGCAAATCAGTTATCCCTTTCAAGCCAAATGAGATATATTTGTACAAGTCCATTATGCAGCTGTTTCAAATCTGTCACAAAAGGGTTAAAGTATGACAGAATAGCAAAAACGATAATGCAAGGCATTCCTGTTGCAAATTGATCAAAATTAACTTCTTTTGTACAGTGTTATTTGCCGAATTTAAATTTATAGTACCACATTCATAAAAAATGTAAGACATGCATTTTGATTGGCTGTGACTGTATTTTGGTTTAACCGGTTAAGGACATGACCCAAGTTAATTTGTTTTACATACTGTAGGTTTGGCAGACAATTCAGAATAATTTGGTCTTTAAGCAGTTAAGAACTTTCAGTTCTGAAACCTAAACCTTTAAAGAGGATAAACTATACGTTCTGATATGCAATCTAATATTGCTGTTGATGGTCTATGTTTTTTTCAAGAAAATGCATTCACAATTATGAATCAGCTACTTTGAAACTTTAACATTAACCCCTTAACTGCCGCCGGCGTATATATACGCCTCACTCAACCGATGCATTAACTGCCGCCGGTGTATATATACGCCTTTCGGAAGTACGATCCTTTGCATTGCGCTGCTATAAAGAAAACTGCTCCCACGGCCTTGGAATGCCATAAAATGACCTTGACAATGTTTGAAACGGATTTTCTTATTTCAGAGAAGAGGGGTAGGGTATTGGTAAAGGGGATGTTTCTGAAACGGTGAAAGTCATAGCTGTGCAGTTTTTGCTTCTGTTTCTGTTTGAGTAGGTCGTGCTTTTTTTATTCTTCTTTTGCTTCCATTTTCGTTTATTGTGTGAAATAGAAGATCTTTTTACGAAAATGTCTGACAGTGATGAGAGTGATTTAGATGACTATTTTCCGTCATTATCAGGATCAGAAACGTCGGAATATGATGCTTTGTGCTGGGGATGGTTGGAGGGGGAGGGATATGAAAGTATGGGGTACTAAAAAGGATTAATCAAGCGGCACCGAAGGGGGGGGGGGAAAGAGATTCAGAACCATTTTCCTGGGATATGCCCATGTCTCGAATATGGGAGAGAGATGCAACGGTAAGGACAACAAAAAAGTTGTACCATGTAGGATCAAGTGGCATTGGAGAGCGAATTGTGCAAGGTTTCGTCAGCAGTTAAGGGGTTAAGAACAGAAAAAGCCTGTCTGGATGCTGGAAGAATTAATGAGTATCAATACTCATAGTATGCATTATTCAGCAACATAGCGTGCAAAGCTTAAGATATGCAAATACTTACCGACAACGCTTCCTGCACGACAAAGCCTAGTTTCCAGCTGCAATTCAACCGATTCAAAAACGCCATAACTTTCAGAAACAATTATACTATAAAACACAGACTGCTCTGGTAGAGATACACTTAACAATCGCACAGGTGGAGAAAGCATTCTTTGAATAAGAGAAGGCAGTTTGATATGCTTTGTTCGATCATTACTGTTATATCTTTCACCCAGGATATCAACCTACAAATTTCAGAAACAACACGATTAAGGAAATACTACTTGGAATAATAATTTCCAGTTTTTGAAGTTAAAATAACTTGGTCATATTCAGGCATATATTTAACAAAAAAGAGCACATCAATAACTAAGAAGGAGAGTTTCAAAATTCTTTATTTTATATTTAACTCTCCAAGCGGCGCAAACATCTTTTTCCGTTTTTCATGTTCAGTTCAAAAGCATGTAGCTTGTATTTATATTTTCCTAAAAAATCATGGATAAAGAATTCTTAAGATTTCAGAGATATAATTAAATACAAAAAAG
Organism: Araneus ventricosus; assembly: GCA_013235015.1. NCBI lineage: Eukaryota > Metazoa > Arthropoda > Arachnida > Araneae > Araneidae > Araneus > Araneus ventricosus. The sequence continues at coordinate 23,960 of BGPR01018611.1, read as the reverse complement.
ATTGAGTCATTTACTTTAAAAGCTAAGTTTTCTAATCTGATAGCTAAAAGTTCAAAATAATTGGCGCTCAGAAGGCCAAAATATGGTAAAAATTTTTAAAGCAAATTCAATTTTCATGCAATACATTGACAAACAACTTAATTATCGCTTTTTACACTGAAAGTTTTTAAAAATAACAACATGAGTTTCTGTGTGTGTGTGTATGTGTGAGGAAAATTATTCTACTAAAACATAAAAAAAGGTTTACTGCAAAAAAAAAAGATCAATTCTGGTATAAAAGATGAATTTTCAACACATTTTTGCAATACAGGATATTCCCAAAAAGGATTTCACATTTTGAGTAACTATTGTATAAACAATTTAATAACATAAGTCCAAGTTTCGAAACTCAAATTAATACATACAATGTAAAAGTTTGTGAGTTGTCAGAAGTATTCAAATTCTTGGTTATTACCTTTCACACTGGAGGTAACATTGACCAATGAAATTGAAAATATTGCAAAGCATGTCACTTGGTATTTGAGCAATTCTCTTTCAATAGCTGATTCTCACTCATTTGAATGTCACTGAATTTCAGTTGGCAACATTATATTTAAGATATCTTTATAAAAAAGAAATTCATTGCTAAGGAGATTGGTGAGTCGGAGGGAACATTATCAGTACCACTTTTGCCATAAGCGTCTCTTCACTGAATTCCGTAAAAGGCACATCACCTTCACTTATAGTGTGGGCAAACCATCCACAATCTCACTATTTCTTTTAAAGAAGAACCATTTTTACTAATACATCTCTAAAATGTGGCATAATGCATTCCTCGAAGTAAATTCTGGTAAACTTCCACTACCACAATAATTTTAAAGAAAAGCTGAAGTTAATAGCAACCTGACTTATAACATTCAAATAAATGCTCTGAAATAAATTCTCAGGAAAAGATAATTCTGGAGAACTTTTATTTTGTTGAGAAGCAGGAAACTGAGGGAAAACCAGTCTTCTCTTCCTACTCAAAATAAAGAATTATTAAAATTTGTTGCATAGCTGATAGCAAGAATCATATGTTGTAAAATCTTCAAATAAAACTATAAACAAACTCTAAGAAGAAAATAATACTGAGAAACCTAGTTTGTGGGAGAACTTGGAAGATGTTGAAATCAGTTATCTTCTTTCATAGTTTGGATATGAATGTTCAACACAGCAACAAAGTAAACATCAAGCAGGCTTTAGGTGAAGCTACAAGAGAGTCTGAAAGGCCACATGAACATGAAGATTTATGAAAGGGCAAGAGTAAGTGCCGGCAATGGATGTGTTGGACTGTTACTTAAAAAGCAGTTGCTTAATAAATGTACTTGAATTATAATGATGGTAAATATGTATAAATATTTGCATATATAATTGATTCAAGTTATTAAACATTTGAATGTTAAATTAAACATCTCATCTGCATGGTGAAACCAAATGCGACAGATCAAGATAGTAAATAGCATGAAGAACTAACAATTCAGTAAGTGACCAAAATAAAATATATGACAGAAGATATTTAACAAACTACTTGATGAGTTCACATTGTATTCCATCATCTAATGAGAATTATGAGTCTCCCCAGTGACTGTAATTGATTATTAATTGAGCTATTAATTTTTGAGATTGTATTAAGTTATAAAATGTAATTGAGAAAATGGAAACTGTAGTACTAAATTAAACTTATGAAACTTGATACATATCAATCCATTATTTTCCAACAGTTAATTCAGAGACTGTAGCACTTTTACCGTATAATGACCCAAATCTAGGTAAAGTCATGATTTTTAATAAATTTCGTGTAAATTATATTAGAAACATCAAGATTAAGAAAACATAAAATAAATTAAATTCAAAGAAAAAAATTTTTTCCTTCTTTTTTATTTTTTTTACCAAATATATGTTAAAATATAAGTATAGAAAGTAATTTTCATATCAAAATGAAATTACTTTTCTAATCACCGATACCTCACAAATAAGTCAAAGGAAAGAATTGTAAAAAAAATTCAAAATGTTGATACTTTTGACGCTGAAATCTATTAACTTGTGGTTTGTATATGCCAGTTGAAAAGTTATTTTAGAGTCTGGAGAAATGCCTATTCCTTTCTAGAAAAATGAAAGAAAAGTAATGAAATGCGTTCAATTTAGCCATTGGGAGGTGAAATGCAACTGTCTATAAGAAAAATATGATGCTGGGTGTCACCTCATTGGGTATGTTAAGAATTTAAGATGTATAACGGTGTATTCCACTTACGAAACTATTGAAACACAAGTTTCCTTTTCTTATGCATCCAAATGAACACATGAATGATTTAATTAATTCTCCTACTATATTAAAGACAGATGTCTATGAAAAGAAAAAAACTAAGCGGAATTGGTCTTCCTAGACTTTCTCATTCTTCCCTAACAAAGGTGTCAACCCCACGACCTCCGCATAAAAAATTACAGACCACAAGCAGAAGGTCCTGGAGATATCATGAAAAAATTGAATTATTTATATTGGACAATGGTAACATAAAGAAACAAATAAATGGAAATAAAATATGCCAAGAAAGAGTAAATCATGTGATCATCCCTTACACATAACATGGCCTTGGGTCATGAGTATGATGAAAAAACACCAGATATTCAATTTGAATGCCTTTTTCCAACCGATTGAAACAAAGGGCAGAGATCTACAATTAAGGTTAGAAGACCTCCTTACCGAATTTTATTTGTCTAAGTCATTGCATTTAGAGAATATAGTGATCACATGCAGACCGACGGACAGACAACCCTTAGAAGGATTTGGTCAAATGTGATGGACCTGCGATACGATGATAAATCATGTACAAAATTTTATCCTTCTAGCTATTTAAGTTCATACGAGTCATCATATTCACGCATCGATGAACACTACAGATGCGAGACACACTTCCAGTGGGGCCGGATTTCATTCAAGAATTGAGAAAATCTAAAAAATGATATGTAAAGCCCATATACCAAATTTCATTCCTGCAGTTCAAACTGTTTTTTTAGTTATCATGTTCACGAAACACATAATTCCAAATCGCATTTTTCAGTTTCAGTCTAATTCATCAAAATCTTGAGTTGAATTTTTTCGTGATTACAATGATTTCTCACAGTTCTTCATATGAAGAGAAGTAAAAGAGATGGAAAGAAAAGAAGTAATCATACTCTTTTTCTTTATTTATTAGTAGTGAATAGACAAAAGTTTATTTGCATATAGTTCAAGCTTTTTAACTCTCAATTATCATTCTTCCTTCAATGAAGACTATTGCCATAAATTGTGTCTAAACAATTGTGGTGCATGAAATTAAATAAAGAATTTTTTGCATATTTAGTTAGGGCTTTAAGGGAAAAGAAAGTTTCAAATATCATTACAAGTAATGATATGGCCCTTATAATTTTAAGGTTGCACCATAACATTAATAAAGTATAAACAGTCCAACAATTTTGCAAATGTGAAAATTTTTCAAAAAAATTTAAAGTACCTGTAAAGGAATCCTTGGTGTTATATGATTAATATGTGGATATTTCTTTTCTACTAAATACTGTGCACTGAAGTTTATGCTGGGATTTTTTTGCTCTTGTTTGGGTCTCCCCCCCTTTTCAGATTAAATTTTCTGCTTCAATACTGAAAAGCTTCTATGATAAAATGAAATAATAATGGGATGTTTCTCAATTTTAAAGTATAGCAACTTTAAAATAAAATTTATAAAGGAAAATTCCATTTCACTTCAAGAAGAATATTGAGCAAACATTTGCTAAATAAGTTAAAGATCCCTTTGTTTTATACATAAGGCATAGTTAGTCAAACCATTATTAAAGAGTATTTATGAAATTTACTGTTCCCGTTGCTTAATATGATGAATTTTTTATGTAATTTAATATACTATGTTAAATTATTTGATCATTTAACTAGGTAATGAAATTTAATGATGTAATTAGTAGTAATACATGGGCATATATAATTTTGCAGAATTGGAAAAAACATTCAGATCAAGAACTTTAAAAGAGTAAAAAACTTTACCATGTTTTTGTTTCAGTCTCGGACAATCTAAAATACATCAAGATCAATGCTTTTAACCTAAAAGTAAATGAAACTTAGTAACTGCATGGTGATGGAAAAATCAAAACATTCTATTTGTTTACATTACTTTATTAAAGTGTTTGATAGAAAGTGTTAGAACGGTGGAATTTTTTCATTTACAACTTATGATCAGAGATTTCTCTCAATAAGAAATGAAAAGAACCCCTTAAACATGAACGATTATCGCACAATTTATTGTACTGATAAGGAGGAAATTTTCAATTCCTTAATGCCATCCACCGGAGTTAACTATACTTGCAGCTAGATATTTAGTAAATTTGTGCATTAAGGAAGCTATGGTTTCAAGAAATACCAATGCAATTATCTGATATTATCAGTAAATTCTAGTAAATATATTGAAGTACTTTATTACACAAATTAACGTGGTATCATTATCATAACAAATAAAGTGACACAGCGAAAAATAATAATCCTTATCACGACACCCGATAGAAAAATAAAATTAGTGGATGGCTCAATATGAAAAGCTGATAAATTCTTCAACATCTTATGAAGTAAGACAACTATAAAAATGAGGCTGTACAACCTACACTGTTTTCAATAATGCAATTGAAATGGTTTATTGTGCTCTGTTTTCTTACATATTAAATAGTATAAGGGAGATGAAACTTTAACAATAAATATTTCTCTAGTTCAAAGGAACGCTAGTTATTTGACCTGAAATTACACACTTTTTCCATCTTGCTTTTCTGTAGCTTTCTCTATTTGCTAATTTATGCAATTAATTTTGCTTTGGTGTACAAAAAATTGCACAATTTATCCAAATCTACTCATTATATAATCCATAAAACTATTCTTTTTTATTAACTTGTGACTAAGATTAAAGAGCTGTAGTGGCTACTTAAAAGGAAAATAACCAACAGTCTGTACCACTAACACTAATGGATTTTAAAGAAAATCTGAAAAAAATGAACACATTCAAACATATAATCTTCGAAGATGAATCAGTTCATATTTAAATTAAATCAGATTTCCCCTAATTTTTCATCCAAGAAACAGTGGCATGGTAGTACATAACTGAAAGAAAGAATTCCTACTTTGGGATAATACTCCTTCCAAGTATAGCGAAATCTCAAAATCAATAGAGATATTAATTTTGTTTGCCAAAATGGTAAGTCATTTCAAAACTAATGCCTTCCCAGCAATTACAATTACTTGAACTTACGGCTGTGTGTGGGTACATTGTGTGGCAATAAAATTCACTAACTGTAGGAACATCCCAATGATTGAATTTTAATTATTGAACACAAACCATGAAAATAAGTAAAAAACTTAATTATTAATTAAACAAGAAACAGTTTAACAAAAATAATTTCTGTCACACAACCCAGCGAGATTATTAGAACTTTTTTTTTATTATTCAGAAATGAAATGGCTGTTGTTGTTTGTTTTTTTTGTAAAATGAGAAGATAAACAGCATTTATGTCAGAGAAGCAGTTATTTTTCTTAATTACAAGAAATTTAATTACCAGTGAATTATTCAGTGTAAGATAACAAGCCAAATTTTAAATAATATTTAAATTTCTTGATAAACTATTAAGCTAAAAGTCAATTTACTTACAATTCCGGAAGCAACAACTAGCACATTATCATTCTTTGTCACAGGAACCAGAAGATGAATAGTAGAAAGCACCTATAATATAAATGTGAAACAAAAATTAGCAATGCTAAGTCAGTGACAGAAGTAAAAAACTTTAGCTAGAAGACCCAAAATAAATAAATAAACCAATTTTAAATAAATGAACAAATTAAATTGAGAATCAATGATAAGAAAATTAAGCATATAATGTATGTTTCTTATGTCATAAAATTAAACATAACAGATGCCTTGATTATATAACCAACATATTTTAATCTCTCAGAAGTTTTGAAATTTTAAAGAACTTTAAATTATTATGCTTAAAGTTGGACCAAGTATTTAAATAATTATATCAGAAAGTTATAAGTGGATCTAAAAAAAAAACCTATATTTTAATGCTGCTCTTTACTCAATCCTGATCCAAAGTAAATAAATAAATACAATCACATTTTTTCAACAAAAACTAAACATCTATTTAGCAAAAATTTGGTATTCATCCGAAATTCAACAATTAGTTAAGAAAATTATGATATGCAATGAAGCTAATTATTCTTATAACAATGAATCAATTCATTTAAAATCCAAAAATGTTTCTTTCAAACCTTGCTACGAGAAAAACGCCATGTGTTGCTTTCTTGTTCAATCCAATCACCACCAGAAGTAGAAAATGTAATGGCCGGTACAGAGGGAACTTGCGGATAAAACGTCCCACTACTTCTTGAAAGATAGTGGTGTTTTAGTATATTTTCAATATCTGACGCAGAGCTCTGTATACAAATATAAGACAAAATAATTTTATTCTACAAATGAACTCTCCAACATCCTTTCAATAACTAAGCTTAAATTATTAATGAACAAAAAAAATTGCAAAATCGCACAGTTGTCATGCATTCTAGTTACTTCCAAGACACATATTTGATCATACGAATAAAAATATTGATAAGCTCATTAATTTTCTAACATACCTCTTTAGGGACAGTTTTAATAATGCATCAAAAACTCAGAGGAATTATTTTTTCAACATAAATTTTATGAAAAGTATTTTTAACTATATTAGCTTCTTTTATATGCAATCAATGACAGCAAATTACTAATATAATAGCCCAGATCTGTCTCTCACTGATCCGGTAATGCTCTGACTTCACCAACAATAAAATTCGTGCCATAGCACTGCAAGACGTTAAACAGCATTATTTCATTGTTAGAGCACCTAAATTTCAGTAATTTTAAATTTAAAAAAGTAATTGTTGTTCTAATTTAAAATAGAGAAATAAAATTTGCTATCGATTGATATAAAACTTATCTCTCTATGATCAATAGTTCCCGAGAAATTTAAAATTATATTAATCATATATTTCAAATTAATTTCTGTTTTTTAATAGAAAGTAGTCAATCATGTCAGTGGTATATCATGTGTGTGATATAGTTTGTACGCCACGATGCATCTGATTATTTATTGCAATCACGATAATATAATTTGATAATATTTTTTGGCAACGTTTGACAAGCAGAGAAGTGCTTTGTTTCGATTAGGAAAGTTGTTAAACAACAAAAAATACTTCACATGGAATGTTACATACCAAGAGGTGTTTTGAACACAAAAATATGTAAATAAAAAAATATTTCCTGCCATAAAACTTGTTTATTTTATTTGTTTTCAATCAATGTTAAACATTTATTTCGCATGTATATCTACTTAAAAACGTCAAATTTGAAGGGAAATCTCTCAAATGAAGATGCAATTCGTACCATGACGGGTGATTTTCTAGTATCGAGAAGAAAAGGGACTTACCAATTAATTTACTTGTGTTTAATAAATATAACAATAAACACAATTGTAAGGTTGCTTTTAAAAAAATTTCATATAATTTTAGATTTTGAGAGGGTTTTTTTTTTTTTTGCCTTAATAGGACTTTGTCTAAATAGGGTCACTAGGCTTAGAAGACCACTAAAGCACAAATTATTAAGGCAGGATTTTTTTTTAAAGTAATTTTCCAATTGATTTCACAGTATGCAATACTAGTATACAAAATATTATTGAAAAAATGCAATGTGTCGTCCTGCATTAACATTGGACATTTTTAAACTACTTCATCTAATGTCTTATCTTATATAACCCTTTGCTCCACCAACTGCAGAGCTGTTTGATGGGTAACACTGTAAACTATGCTATTACATTCTGGTTGAATGACAAAAATCACCCGACATCATTTCCAAATGCTCATTCGTATAAATGGTTTCTTTTTATGTATATCCACTTGCACTATATTCTTAATTTTTTTAGGAAAGTATTATCCTTTTTGTATAGTTCAGATTTTCTTAAAGATTCTACATACGGCAAAACCAACAAATTTTGAAATTATGCTGTCTTAGAAGCTGTAGATAAGTTATTTTCAGACACAGACAGTAATTTTTTTCTCTACTTGACCTGATTTCATGTCTTTTGGGACATCAGGATCAGTGGCGGATTTGTCAATACCAGGTCACATACTAAAAATCGATTCGAGGCCTTCTCCCCCTACCCAATGTCGAAAAATCGCTGTTGGTTTAGCGCAACAATGTAGGCCAAATAGGTTTTAAGGCCCCTAAATTTTCGAGGCATAAGGAAAAACCACCACTGATGAGGATTAACAAAAACTGAAAAATTCATATAATAAGGGAATGTAATTATTTTGCTATAAACTTATATATTATCTGTTTAAAATGAACCTTCTCATAACAAAAAGAAAGATTACCTGCTTTACATTTCTTGTATGTAAATCATATAAGCTTCTGCATATTGTTAAGACTAGCTGTTTACACCTAAAAACAGAAAATATGCAGGATTTAAATTCATTAATTTAATTTCATAAAAAAGATTAATGGAAAGTTATAAGTAAAAACCTAAATCTTAGAAATGGCAAATTTTAAAAACAACTGTGTGAATTTATTTAATACATCAGATTTAAGAAAAAATTCAATTGAACACTTATTTTAAAATAATGTTTTAATATATATTTTGTGGCTTTTATCAATCTAAACAACTTAAAGTGCTGCAAAATGCTTATTTAGTTCAAGGAAAAAAACAGACACTTTTCTAAAAAAAAAATTTTTAACCCACTCACCCAAAGGGTTTAGACTGCTTTAAAGGTCAATGGGAAAACTCTAAATTGTCAATTGAAATTGTTCTAACTTTGTTAATTTATTGCTTATTAATTGTTAATTCTGCAGTTACTTAAAATTAAACTAAATTTGTTAAATGAATTGTTTTAAAATTGTTAACTGATTAAGGACAACAACATTTCAGAATTCAGAATGCTTAGTAATATTTAAACACAAAATAATGATAAAACACATTAAATTTGACTGTTATAAGAATTACATGCTGAGTGTTTCAAAATCTTAACATGTAATTCTTATAACAGGCAATTATGTTTCAATTTCACAATATTTCATAAATTAGTAAAGTTAAATAACAAATTACATCTCAGTTATTTAAACTGGATATATCAAATCTATGTTAAATTAACTGGAATATAGATGAACAGATTGTATTAATTATCATTTTGAAATTAAAAATGATATCTAAGAATTCAAAATATTTGCGTTATGAATAAGCAAAATTCAAAAGCACAAGAGAAGAATTTTTAAAGAAAATATCTCTATATAAATCTTATATTGTTATAAATGATTTAAATGTCTTAAAATTTAATTAAAAATGTTTTGAATGTGTTTCAAAACATTGTACTTTATCATACAAGGAGAAAAAAAAAAGGAAATGTATATATATATATATATATATAAAAGATTTGCATAATTTTGTACATTTTTCACTTTTTACACTTAACAAAATCGATAGCTTTTACCAGCATAAGACTATGTGCAAAAAATAATTTCACAATTACATTCCTAAAAGTTGCTTTGGGTTAACATTTATTCACTTCAAAAAAAAAAAAAAAAAGAAGAAGATTATAACTGGTTTTTGAAAGATACACCAAACCATTTAACACAGTTTGCAAAGTGATTAAAATTCTCTGGCTCTGAGAATGTAATAAATTATCTCATTCAAAGATAACTATAATCAAGTCACAACTTTTTAAAAATGAAAACACTTTAAAATAAAAATGCATCAAAAAGTAATTTTATTCCCTTATTTTCAAACAGTGCTCAGGGGTGGTGCCAGTGGGGGCCAGGGCCACCCGTTTGGGGAAATTTTTGTACTCCGTTCACGCAACGGGGTATTCAACTAGTAGATAAATTAAGATTTGGCGAAAATTTCATTCAGACATTCTCCTTATACAGCAGGTTGCCCCCCCCCCATTAGGCAGGCCGTGTCCCATGTCGGACAGACTCTAATGGCAATCCTGTTAGTGCTATCAAAGCAAATAAATGTCTTCATAATTGTAAATATACATCTTCAAGTGACTATCAATAGCAATACTTTGGAAGGTTAAAAGACAGTGAAAATATTTTAAAATTGCAGAAAAGTTTTGAAAAAATTAATGAAAAGTTATAAATATCTAAAGAATTACAATAAAACTTCTATACTTCAAAAATGTACATTGCAAAGTTTTATGCTTCAAAAATGCACATAGCAAACTTAACTACAGTATTATTTAGAGTATCTAGTAAATATTAATAAAATAAATCTTAAGAAAGAATTTAAAAGTACACAGAAATTTTTAAAAGAATACTTATTTTATAAAAATAAACAATAAAAGTACTATAAAGTATTTAAAAAATTAAATGATCACTATGTAAATTAGGCATACTAATTTACTTACTATCGCTAAATCTTTTAAATGTTTCATTTTAATAACAAATAAATATGCTTATATTGAAAAAAAGAATTGTTCATTAAACTATCATGGATATTTTAAAAGTTTAAAAAAAGATAGTATAATTCTTACCAGACAATGGCCAAGTGATCAGTTGACACCCATACACCAGGAATGGAAGAAGTCTATAAAACTATAATAGTAAGTACTAAGAAAATTATTGGGGGAAATATTGGTATAAATTGAAACCAAACTATATTCACTATGGTGTCCTATTTGCCAACAATAAAAGCTTGAAAAAAAATGTGAATGTAGCCAACAAAAGTATAGATAGTAACATAACAATACAAAAAAAGTCAATATCATGAACATACTGAATATTGAAATACAGAACACACAAAAGCTCTAATAATGTCAGATTTATAACATAGCAGCATATCTAAGATAATATCTAAACCAATACACTGAAAAAACCTGAATTTTACCATTATAGGCTTATTTTTTAGGAAAAAGTAAGAAAATATCCAACCACGCTTTTGTTTTGATAATGACAAAAATCATCCAACTAGTAAAAGGAAAGATTTTTATGTCAGAATATGGTGACAAAATAGTGGGGAAAGAGGAGTTTAGTTTAATATATTAACATCCCGTTTTGAAGCAACACGAGGGCTATTTTGGGATGGACCTCATAATTTTGAACCAGAGTCAGATGATGAGGATGACACCTGAGCAGTATCCCCTCTCCAAACTTCTGCACCACACCAGTGGGAAGCCATTTGACCCCCTATGCATGATTTAACCTGCAACGGGCCCAATACACAACAAATCTTCAGTGGAATCGGGTTTCAAACCTGGAACCCTCCAGCTCCAAGGCCGACACATTACCACTATGAAACTGTGGCCTCAGTGTGCAAAGAGGAAGAATGTTCAGGAAAGATATTAATGAACATCTATGAAATAAGACTTATATATCATAGGCTCAGAGTTAAAGTGGAAAAAGTCGATGAGTTTCACTTCCAAGAAAACAGACCTCAAAGTTGATCAGCTCCACTAAAAATGACAGTGGACTTCTAATTGTACAAGTTGCCTCGTGGATACAAATTGAACCATGAACTTGAATCATAATTATAAAGGAAATGGGGGAAAACATGGACTTGGTCCATTTTAACACTGAACCCTCCGTCAGTATCTGGATTAAGTAAATTGCATTTATTTACATATGTTTATACATGTAATATTTTTAAAAATTTCCATTGATAATCTTGCAAGAAGGCCAGCATTTAAAATTACTTTATGTTACAACAATAAAATTAAAATTCACAATTCTTGTGAAGAATGGTATATCATATCTTTTACATTTCCCTCAAATTTGAATTCATAAAGCATACAATAGTACATACATCTGTTTCTAGTACAAAGAAAAAGCTTTTTATAATATTTATTTCATCAGGACTTGTAGATAAAGAAATATGACTACTGAAATTAGCATACTAAACATTTATTAGAAGACATCAGAAACATAAATAGCAATTTAAATAATTTTATATTGTTGAAAAAAAATAATGTATCTGGAATGAGTAAAATTTCAATACAGTTGATTAATAGTAATTCTATAGTAATATAATCAACTTTTCATCCTCTTAGTAATTAAAATTGTAAAATTATCTGCATTGTTTGGTAATTTTAGATGTATGAAAGAATTGTAGTTTTATACATAAGAGGTAAATTTCATAATATTATTTATTATTGCTGACATACTCAGAAATTAATAATTGCTATCTTATTAATATGCTGCATATTGAAATACATATCACAATTATGTTATTTACACTGAAAAAATGAAATTTTGCTTTTACTAGATGAAAAGCATCGAGTACATACCAAAACTTCAATATCTCTGACATTCTTGTGTTGAAAATTGTTAGAAGTTAAATCACTTCTCACTAATATATCCCTTTGACCACCACCAATTGAAATGACCGGAATATCGCTAAATCCCTTTTTATTTCGGTACTTCCACGTTTCTCTGATTCTGGCATAGAAATTCACTACGGCAGTATCAGCAGCAATGACTATTAAAAGAAAATAAAAGCACAGAAATTTCATATATAATGTCCTAAAACTGTAAATAGGTGCAGAATCAAATCATTTTAAAAAACGCTGAATCATATTTTCTACCTATAATGTACAATGTTATAAACGTTAATCGTAAAAATGGGCACAATACTGGTTTCATTTATTTATAATTAAAGCGACTACATAAAAAAACAAGTATCTTGATATAAAATCATTTAAATATAATAATAAATCATAAAATAAATTTATGATTCAGCAAACAAAGATGAAATAATTATGATGATAAAAATAAATGCATTAAATGAAATATTATTGTAATAACTAGAAAAATTTTATCATAAAAGCAAATATATTACAAAAGTATCAACTATAATTGCATTAATGATGAATTAGTAATAACTTTTTTTTTTACAAACAAATAAATTAATTTGCATATTTTCATCACCATGCATAATTGTGTATAAAAATTTTCATTAAATAAGACTGAAATTTATGGAGGGGAAGTATTTTCACAGTAGACAGCACTTACATAAAATTAAAAAAACACTAAATAGTCACTGATACACACACTTGAAGATACATATTTTATATCAGTATAGTGAAAAATTAAAAAAAAATATTAAGACACACATCTTGTGTGCTTTTCCACTTTGTGGGTTTAATTAGAAATTTCTGGTTTTATCATTCGAAAGTAAGGGGGGGGGGAAAGTATGCTATTAAAAAAGCAATGCCAATATACAATATGGACATGACTCCGTTTTTAATTCAAAAGATAATAATCTTTAATAATATTATAGTTTTAAAAGAATATAAAATGAAACAATTTAGTTTATTTAATATTAATGTTTGAAATAAAAAATGAACAATTTAAAATCAGAAAAATTAACTATGCCATATTACAGATTTAAAAAATAATAAAATTTTGAAACTACAATAGAGTCTCCCTTACATTGAAGTCTCTTTATAGCGAATTTCTCCCTATAACGAAATTTTTAATCGGAATGTTAAATAACATTCAAAATATTCTCCACATAATGAAGTGATTGTCTCCCTAAAACGAATTTTTTCAGAGGTTTATCTTTTCAATTTTTGTCATTTTTGAAGAAAGTTGATAATTTCTGTGCAACCAATTCGCTCACACGTGCCTGTTTCTGGAACCACTCACTCATAAAAAATAAAAAATTTTCTGAAAATTTAATATCACGAAATGCAAAGCAATGTAAAGTAACGGAATTTTTCAAGTAAAATAAACGTAAGTACATACTAGTACATATTATTCTCTAAATTGGTGAATTGTCTTAACTTTTGAGCATACAATAAAAATTGAGCTTTTTATTTACACAATAAATATTAGTATAATTTTAACAAATTTATAATATATATTCCTTCATTTTTAATTGAAAATCATAATTAAATACATTTGAACTTATCTCACCTATTGAAAAGTTTGGAGCATTTACTTAAATAACAGCAAAAATCTCTAATCTCTGCATAACGAAATTTTCTCTATAACGAATTTTTCAATTGGAACCAAGCGATTTCGTTATAGGGAGACTACATTGTAATTCAAAATTTAAATTGAAAAAAATATTCGTACACACACACATGAAATTTTTTTAATAAAAAGATCTTTGCAGATTTACAGGCACATTATCTTCATGAAACAAAACTTTTTTAATATTATATATTAAAAATGTAAACCATTAATTAAGTGCCATAATTGAGCAATACAATAATGCTTTAAAAATAGTAGAAATACCTGGTTCTTTATGAGGTGCTGCTAGTGTAATTATTAGAGAAATATCAGCAGGATTAAAAGAAGAAAGAGAGAAAACCGCCTTTGCAATTACTCCACCCTGATAAAGTAAAATAGAAACATTAGAGAGAAAAAGTAAAGAGCTAACTGTTAAGTAAAATTCATGCAATGCTTTAAGTAGTTTTTAGATGCTACGAAAATCCAATCCAATAAAAAAAATCCCTCCCCATATCAATGAATAAAGCATAATTTTATAATTGCAAAGCTTGAAAATCTCACACAGAAGCAAAAAAATTCTCAATCTGTTTAATTCATACTTTAATAGAATACAAAAATAGATGCAGCACTTACAAAAAAAAATACATTGTCACTATTATCATAATGAAACACGGTTTCCTTTTTTTTTATAAGTGTAAATGAGAAACAAAGTTTTTTTAAAAGGAAATATGTTTGAAATCATATCAAATTAATTATCTAACAATAGAATAATGAAATTCTAACTATTTATGAAATAAAACAAAACTTATATAGAGAGCAATATTGTATACTTTATAATGTAATTTTCTTATGCTTATACGTTTATATTTAGTTCTTTACTTGAAATATTAACCATCATTAGCAAACTTCTCTTTAAAAATATTCATAATCCATATAATAAAATAAACATGACAGAAACAAATTATGGTTTACATTTAAGAGAAAACTATGCGCATTAAAATATTATTTTTAGATAGTTTAAACCACTGTAGTTGCATTCATTTTAAATTTTTAGGCAAAGAAAAAAAGTTATTTGAATTAAAGATAGCAATGTGAAAACTGAAAAAACAAGTTTGAGAGGAAAAACAAATGAAATTTAAAATAATAAACCAATAAAGTGTAATAAACCAAAAAGCATAATAAACCAATTTAAGTATACTCTATTGAAAATGCAATTAAATAATTTAAGAAAGGAGTAATAATTCAAATTTGAGGAAAGTAAATGTTTTTAATTTTTTATTCTTTTTGCAAAGGAGTTAAAAAACATTATCAAGAATTAAATCATACCATAGAATGCCCGATCAAAATTATTTTCTTCTCCGATGAATACAGGCTTTGAATATGTTTGATGCAAGCAAATACATACTCTAAAACAAAATTTTAAAAATTTACAAATCATATCAAAATAAATAACTACAAAAATATACATGAAAGAAGAGACAAAACTGTAAAAGATTGATACTCAAAATCTAAATAACAATATTTTTATGTTTATCCAATACAAAATCTTATGTTGTCCAACAGATTTGAGTCAAATATTGAACAAAAAAGAAGAATTTTTACTTCAAATTTCTCTTCCTTCAATTATAAGCATTTTTACTGATGGCAAAATAGAGAAAATTAACTGAATAAAATGAGTATCAATTTTAGAAAAAGAAAATGATATACGTTAAAGTTCACTAAGTGATAATTTTAAGCATATTAATTGATAGTATACTTAACATTTGAGTTCAAATACTTTATTTTCTGTACGAATTATTCTCTATTAATAGCCTAGAATTTAAACAGGGCTCCACTTTAGCAAATAAGTAAAAAAAAAAACTCACAGAATGAATAAACCATATTCTGGAATCAAGCCATCTTAAAATGACGGCTTAGTTTGTGTTTATTTTTATTATCATAGCATTTTGATATGTCTTTAATGCTTCTAAAGTTTGCATTTGATAATGTTTCTCTTAAGTGTACCTCATCTGAAATCTCTTCCTCCCTTTCTTTCTGTATGTTTTTATGCACATTATCTCAAGATGCAAATAAGCAAACAATTTTCAATAGATTGTAATTGTAATCCACAATTTTTGAATAGATTGTATTCAAAAATTGTGGATGCTGACCTGTAGGATATGTTATTCTTCTGATTTCAACAAAAGCAATTTGGTACATTTGTTGGAACAAAATCAATTCTGCATCAGCATAACGATGAAGGATTTTTTTTTTTTTTTGAGAAATAAAAATGGTACCAAAATTGCATAGCAAAAACTTTTTGAGTTTCAATTATATCTTTTATCAGTTAAAAAGCAATGCAGAATATTAGGTTTTCTGTAGAATCTAAACAAAGCCATGTTTAAGAGTTACTTTCTAAATGGTATAAGCAATATAAAAATGATGTGTTGTGCATAATATGAATCAAAGTTTTAATTCATATCAAGTCCAAATAAGAGTAACATGCAACAGAGGTTTCAAAAAGAATTTTGAAAATCAAACAATAACAAAGAAATGTTTTGAATAATTAAAAAAAATAAACATTGAGTATTAATAATTAGCAGAATAATTAAAACTGATTTGTAAAAAATCAGTTTTGAATTAAAAACTTCTATTATTTGGCAATTTATGAATATGCAGAATAATTACAATATTAATCAAAACATTTGTAAATCTGAAAATTCAACAATGTTGTCTTTTCTAGAATATTTAAAAGAAAATTTTTATAACAGCTTAATTTTTAATACCTAAAAGAAATTTAATGGAATCAATTCATGTGATGGTGAGTCATATGATAAATATAACTGCATGTCATTTAATGTCTAAGTTGATGTAGTTTTGTGCAGTACTATGATGTTATAACCTTTCTCCTTCTGCAAGCTGCATAATAGATTGCAAAATTAAAATGGCAAGATGCATTTCATATGCAGATGGTAACAGATTTAGCGAAATCCGTCACCAACAGTTTAAACTCTACTGTCCCTCTCAATGATGTAAAAAAGTACATAAAAATAATCCTTCACTCAAAATGGCAAACTCAGGGGAACCTTAAAGAAGCAAATAACCTTCACTCAATCAAAGATCAGATTGCGTGTTGGTCTAGTTTGCCCAGTAGAAAACTCGACACAGTCTTCACTCAATTAAAAATTGGGCACATCAGATTCATGCATAGACATCTGTTGTTGGGAGAATTCACTTCTCTGTGTACAGTATGCTTATGGCAAATGACTGTACTACTACACATCCTAATTGAATGCTCACATTTTAATCATTAACGCATCCACTGCTTTCATTCTTCCTGTATAACTCTAAAAGTCACACTTTATAAATTTCTTCACCCACTAATTTTTACTTCCTTAAAAATGATTAGTTTTTCTATTTAATCCGAATATAATTTTTTACCATGTTTTAAAGTCAAATTTTCCCTTTGGCTAGTTTTTTACAGACTTTACAAATTGGCATGTCATGATGTGTGACAGAATTTCTCAACTAATTCCTAAACTAAGACTTTATCCCACACCATATGTTTGGCGCAGCATAATCAATAATGGTTTTTGCACCAGTAAACTCTATCATATCATTTCATATGTATCCATGATCTTCAATTGACTCTATAGCTAGTGAAGTATAGTAGCTTCATGGAATTACTAATATAATAGCCCAGATCTGTCTCGCACTGATCCAGTAACGCTCTGACATCACAAACGATAAAATTTGAGCCATAGCACTGTGAGACGTTAAACAGCATTATTTCATTGTTAGAGCACCTAAATTTCAGTAATTTTAAATTTAAAAAAGTAATTGTAATTCTAATTACAAGGAAAATTGTTAAACAATGAAAAATATTTCACAAGGAATGTTGTTCACTGAGAGGTTTTTTGAATAAAGAAATATATAAATAATATGTAAATAATAATAATAAAATATTTACTGTTATAAAACATATGTTTATTTTATTTTTTCATTATTTTATGCAATCAATGTTAAACATTTCTCTAGCATATATATCTATTTAAACATGCCAAATTTGATGGAAAACCTCTCGAATGAAGAGGCAATTTGCACCCATCATACCATGACGGGTGATTTTCTATTTAAATAAGAGAAAAGAACATACATATAATGAACAAAATAGAAGTATATACAGAATTAAAAAAAAACTGAAAAACTGTAACCAAAATAAACATTACCAGTTTGATCTTTCAATGTTCCACCATACAGAGCAGATATCTCCTAAAAACAGAATATATATAATATATGTAAGTTTAAAATATATAAAAACCAATTCATATAATTTTGGCAGTTCTTATTATAACAACATAAATGTCATAATAAGATATGTGATTAATAAACTTTCAATCAACCTCAATCAATAAACCTTTTGCTTTATAAACCTTTCAATGCAAGATTTGAGCTAAAGAATAATATCCACATTTCAAATGATTTTACATATTAAAAGTTTAAAAAATAGCTGGTGTTAATTCTCTTAAAACTTATTTAAAATGGCTCATTTAGAATTCAATAAACATTCAGCAATAAAATTGAAAAATAGTGATCAACTAACTTCATTAAAATCAATTGCAAAAAAATTGAAGAATGCATTAGTGTGAAGAGAATGCCCCATTCGTAGTGCTACAGATCCAAGTGATCTAACTTGACGATGGCTGCCAGCATTGCCAGGGATAAAAAGGACAGGATTACCTAATAATTTGCCTTTCCTGAAATAACAAAACAGAATTCAGTTGATTTATGAAACTTTGAAGTAAAGTGGCTTTTACCCTGCAGTAAGATGTAACTGTTAAAATTTCTTATAAAATCTAAAAGGCAAGGGAATAAAAAGTTGATAATTTGCAAGTACTATTTTAATAACAATATTTAATTTCTGTATCTTTTATAATGCATTGGGTTGCTTTTCAAGAAATTTGCAACTGAAGTTGAAATAGCAAAATATATTTTGCTTCTAATTTCTAAAACTACATATGTCAAAAGGAAGTTAATTACCTGAATAGAATAATATGAAAACTTATAGAAAATATTTATAATTATTGAAACACTTTAATTTAAATTAACAGAAATACCATCTTTGCTCACAGATACAAATTTTCATTTTTCAGTTTCTATTGTTGTTTCATAAGGTATATATACATATAAATGCCTGATGTTATGTTATGTAAACTCAATAATGATGGCTTAAGTGGTCTGGGGTCTTTATAGCACAATTTCACTTAAAGATTAGGAAAGGTAGGTATTAGGTTAGTTTTCAGAAGGGATATGAATTCATAGATAAATGCTGTCAGGAGGTTAATTACCAAATAAGTAGCTTCTATTTCAGTATTCATTATCACTTGTATGTATTCTTATTTTTCCATATAAATTCTGGAAACAATGATTGAAGAATATAATAAAGATTTTTAAAAATGCATCCCCCCGAATAATAAGTGAATTCTCACAGTAATTTTTCCTATCCTTAAAGCTTTTATTATGGCTTCAATGAAAAAATAAATAAAAAAAAACACACACAACAGAATCCAGTTTATTTTAAGGCTAATAAGACAACACATTGTCATGTGAGTGCAGATGCAAAGATTTACTGAATATGGTTCAGCAATAAAGTAGCTTTATAAGCTTGAAGTAACTCATAACACAACGGAATAGATAACTTGTCCACAACTTGTAGAACTCGGTGTTTACATACTTGCAGAATATTCGAGAATCATCCAAATAGAATGTTAAACAAATATCTAGAACATGAATAAACAATTAACATTTTGAATTAAAATTCCAGTTGTTTGATTAAACTACTGTGGCCAGGATTTGAACCTAGGACAAATAAATTTAAACTCCACGTCTACCAACTGAGCTACGGCGACCGTTTTCTAAGTTGTTTTGTGAAGCAATATTTTGATGTTTAAATCAACAATTGGATCCCATTTTTAATTACATTTATCAATTTCTAGGAAATTTTCATAATGTTTAAAAATTTAAATCATAGCTAATTTATATTAACCCTTAAGTTATGATAAATAGAAATGTCAAAAACATCCTATTAAAATAGGGATTCTGGCTAGGAAACAAAAAAGTCCTCTCCTTTCCCAGTCACAGAAAGAAAAGACCTATAGTCCTTTTTGGCTGCCCATAAGTTTACCTATTCTACTCTTCCCTGACTATCAATAAATCTTGCCATCACAGATAGGGTGATATAATAAGACAGGTGAGTAAAACTATCCGCAGACTAATTAGAATGTAGACAGATTAGTTCTGTAAGGATTCACACACTTATTTTCATGTAATTAAAAAACAAGTGCAAAATTTAGCTGGCAACTGGCTATAATAGGAAAATAATGACACAAAAATTGTTTCGTTACCTATTTCCTAGGCAGTTCATGATTAATAACAATAACATTATAACAAGTATTCACGACTTTCATAAAAGATAGAGAGAGAAAATATCACAGAACAAGTCTAGCAGGGTTTCCCCCTTTTTTTAAATTCTATTGAAAAAAAAAACAAATGCACATTGAAAAATTCAAAGGCAAATTATTTTTATGATAAAACATGGAAAATCACTCCAATAAAATAAATTTAAAATTAACTAAAAAAAAAAAATACTTACTCAAGTTCTTCAAAATATTTCCTGAAAATATCAGAAAAAAAAATTATTTTTGGAAAAATATTCACTATATATATACAGAAGGAAAGTTTCTTTTCAAGCTTTTATCAATATTTCTCATTCTTTTACTAAACTCTATATAAGACCTAGATATCTTTTAATATAAAATATGGAAAAATTTCAAAAGAAGTTATTTGAATCATTCTAATTTTGATATCTTATAGAAATAATTAAACAAGACTAGCTAAGAAAGTCTAAAGGTATTAAAACTGCTTTTCTTTATGCAAACATTTGCCATCACCTTTAATAATGCGGTAAAACCCTGGTTATCTGAAATGCCTCTGAAATTGCAAATCCAAAAAACACATACTATACTGCACTGCAAGGAAATAATTGCAAAGGCAAAAGTTTTTTGCAACGATATCCCTACTTTTTTCTTTTAAGCTTTCCCAAGAAGAGTAGTGATTAATTGTAGAATGCAAAAATTTAAATTAATGATATTAACAATATTAATTACAATATTGTTTACCTATGCGTGTCAGACACTTTACGCTTAAACTCGCTGGTGCAAATATTGTTCCCAATAGAAGATTAACTTTAAATACAGAACATGCAAAAGTGCATCTACAAAGAGAGTATTGAATTCAACTTACTCTTAAAACATTTCAGAATTACATATATACTGTAATTAAATACAAAATAATAATGGATGTTCATGGCTTAACCAGAAAAATTGTCATTGGAAACAGCTTCACCCCCTTTAGTTCAGTTAACAAAGGTTGTACTGTACACAAAAACAATATTTTGTAAATAATTAAAATGATAACAAGAAAATATCAGATGAAGTTAACAACTAATATATGACCTCTTTGACTTTAGAACTGAAAAATGCAGCTTACCCTTCTCCATAAACATACAGTTTATATCTTGGAAACTGTTTGGTGGCATCATATTTCAAAGGAATATTCTAGAAGATAGGAAGGAAATAGAAATATTACTCATCTAATATGGGAATAATAATTTTATTATTCCCATATTAAATGAGTAATAACAACAATATACCTTATAATAAGTGCTAACAACAATAATAATAATAAGTAATAATAATAAACAATAATACCAATAATAATAAAAAATAATAACAAATAATAACAATAATAAATAATAATAAATAACAACAATAATAAATAACAATAATAATAACAATAATAAATAATAATAATAACAATAATAATAACAACAATAATAATAACAACAATAATAATAACAACAATAATAATACTGCTAAACAACAATATACCTTATTCTATCAGTACCATCAGATAAATCAGATCTGTTACTTATTTAAAATTTTATTTGGAGCTAAAGTTACTGAAGATAAGAATTAATAAGTTTAAGAAAGAGTTTTCTTCTCCTTTTTAGGTCTGCAGAAAACACATTCAATGTTAACACAAATAAATGCTTCACATATTAGAACTAAGAAAGAATAGCAACTTTCTTTTTAAGCAACATTTGATCAAATTCACTCCAAAAGCATTAACATAACTATATAGTTTTGCAAGTGATTAATTACGAAAACAATAAATGTCTGAAGTTTTTCTATTTATAGAAACATAAATTTTCGGTTAACCTGGAGTTTATGGTGCCCGCCTACTTCGTTCCTCTTAGGATCGCCAAATCTTTGCCGCCAAGAGCGGCGATGAGAGATCATTTGTTTTGGTTGCATCTAGATGTTTTTAACGAGTGACAAGCGCGCATGTGCACAAATTGATCCTTTCATCAATGTTTTGCTTATCAGGCCATATTACGCCACGTTTCGATTGGACTGTTTTGTTCAACTCTTCGATGCAATTGGTCGATAAATTCGAATTTGAATAAAACTTTGTTTGGAATTCTTCGGATGGAATATCGGTTCAGTACCATGTATGTTATTCTGTGTGTTTCGTTTCTCAATGAATAAGCGAAGCTACGATTATTCTGCGATGCTGAAAGCGAACCCGCTGATGTTTTTTAAGTTAAAAAATTTGCCCAGTACATGCTTGAAATGCCGCAGGCATTGCGTGCGGAAATTCTCGTTTTTGGAATTTTTAAAAAAACGTGGATTCCTTATATTCAATGAAAAAGCGAAGCTACTAGTTTCCTGCTATGCTGAAATTGCATGCTCAATATCCCGTTTTCAGGTGACGCATGCGCTAGAGAGCAATAAAAAACGTACTGCACATCCAAAACAGTATTTGGCGACGGCACATAAAATTACGCCAAGAAGAACTGGCGAAAGGCAGGCCGGCACTGTAAACTCCAGGTTTACCAAATTTTCTCATATCACCTTCTTATACTTTAGTTTTATAAAATCAACACAGACGTTCCACACTGAAGAAGGCTTTCCATGCAACTTATGCTTTATATGCTGCAAGAATTCATAGTTTTAAATTTAGAAATTATAAATAATCGTCATTTAAATATATATCCTTTGATTTACGGATAAAAAATCACCATATAAATAAAAATATTAGCCAATATCCTAAAGAGGTACTTCAAGAGGGTTATTATTATTTTTTTTTGCCTAGTTAAGCAAACCTACAATCTGCAGTCTAAGCAATGAAAATCAGTGTCTCAGATTATTCTAACCAAAAACATGGATAATTTTTTAAACTTAGAATTAAGGTAATTTCAAATTCATTGGGTGTTAGATCTGACTACTAGGAATCAAAACATTTTGAACAGTATTTGACAGACTGCAACAACTCTATTAAACAATAAGCTATGGGTGGCCTCACCATCGGTGAATAATGCAATACATGTTTTTAATCTTCCAAGGTGAATTAAATGCTACATTTCTCTACAAAATTAAGTAATTTCTATTTCAAATATAGTCCTACACAGAATATTGATTAATAAAACTAAATTGATTGGTTGAAATTCTCATCGAACACATCTAATTACTTTTACATACACTAGTATCATAATAAGCGATTAAATCGATGTAATAACACATAACAAATTTTTAAATAAATATCCATACTACAATAAATGCAAAAAAAAATTTAATGCTTTTCTGATACCTCATAAGAAAACAATACAAAAAAATCTATAAATTCCTGAAAAATTCAATTTACCAACACAAATCAATGATCTCTCATAACAAATATAAAAACAAATACATACCAAATATTCCGGATATTCAAACATGTATGTCATCTCACACATATTATTTTCGTGGTTGTTAACATAGTGAAAAACTCCATAAAGAGAAAACATAAAGCACAATACCGGCAACAAAAACTTTATTTTTGTATCCGACAGCTCCATTTTGAATT